>OX578144.1:103330214-103435855 GCA_951213105.1 Amaurobius ferox
TAAAAATTTCGCATTTTGTGGTGATTTTGATTGAAACTGATTTGGCGATTTAGAAACTCAGTGGTATTATTTAAGTATCGGACACTTATTTAAGAAACGGGTAATACTGGATAATTCGCTCTAGTCAGGGCCGCCAAGAGCGGACCCGGGTCCCGGGACAATAATAATTCCGGGCCCGATAAAAAAAAAAAAAACATGTGCGTACTGATAGAAATAGTTTTTTATTTTTTCTCTAATATAATGAGAAAATTGAATTAGAGCGATGCAATATTTGGTAAATAGAAAATAATAGTTGTTTAACAAGAAAGGACGATAGCAGAATGTATTGAGTCTCGGATTTAAGTTAATTCACAAAGGCGCTTTGCGAGCCTTACGACTTGCAAATGTATCTATTATTTGGGAAAAATCACAATGTCTGGCTAGCTCAGCCTCAATTGATAATAAGCCCAAAGACGAAAGTCGGCTTTGACCCATAGTTGACCGTAACACACTTTTTATCCTTGATAGGCAACTAAAAGATCGTTCTGCTTGAGCCACAGTCACGGGAATTGTACAAAACAACCTCAAAGCAATAACGATGTTAGAAAACAGTGGTTTAAGATTTAGATGGTTTATATTGTTGAGCAACTGTAAAGGTGAAGGATTTCTTTCCTGTATGTTTGCATCATATATCGATTTCAGATGTATTAGTTCTTCAGAGAGCTGCTTGCTCACTGACATCATCTTTATATTTGTGTTGTAGTTTTCTTGCATTTTCTCGAATTTGTACTTGATGTAAGTCGTGAAATAACCACAGCACATTGAATAAAGTGTTTATCGATCTGAAAATTCAACTTGCATATTTAAATTTACAACTACAAGATTACATTCATTTAGGATTACCTCCCAACTATTTCTAATCTTTTTCAAATCTACCATTTAAATCTGTTTGAGTGTCTGCAGTTAGATTAAATTCTAGCACACATATGCGGCGGTCATCCGCACTGAGAGAGAAACGGGATTCATCACTAAAGACATATCGTCTCCAAATAATATCCCTTGATACAGCATGCATGGATGGTGGAAAATGCCTTAGAATGGTTGATAACGACGCAATTGGTGTGGACGTGGCTCCTCTTTTGACTGCACAATCCTCACGAGTAGGACGTACTGAGCCTTTGCGACGGTTATATGTGTTTTCTCTGATCCACTATCAACACCGAGAAACTACCAGAGCTCTATGACCATAATGGGGACTGAAACGTCTGTAGGACAAATCTGTTTTCCGTAGGCCTATCATGCGACCTCTCTCTATATCCGAAATTGTTGTAGCGCCGTAAAGTACGTCTAAAAGGCATCTTTGTACATACTTGCAGAAAATACAGTTTCAATTACCCATGAGCACTGGCAATTTTTAATTCTGCCCGATGCGTCGTTCTCATCAACGGTGCCATGTGCCCGATAACATCATTGGAGCTGACAGTTTGATCATTTGCATATCTCTTAAAACGACATTTGCATGCCGAATTTCGCGGCTATGGATTAATTTTTTATGGGCGCATATTTTTTTTGCAACAGAGTGTAATTCTAGGGTTCCAAGATGGGGGTTCTTTACTACCGTACGATGCTGATACGCTACTGATGTGTTGTTGTTGTTGTTACCTACCTAGCATGGTCTAGCCGCAGCTTGACACTGTCCATGAGCACGTTCACCCTCAGAAAATCAAGAGCAAGTAAGGGCTCTGAGGTAACATCGTCTCTTGTAATTTGCAGACAATCGAGTATGTGCTCCGGGGAAGCATGTTCGCCGCTACATCTGCTGTAGATAGAGTAAACCTTACGGCCATGACTATAAGAGAGACCCTTTAAATGACCACTAGCATATCTGGATAACGCCGTCTAATCTTCTCTCTTACAAGTAAGACCAAAGAAGCCACCATGGCGGTCTCTTTGATACCAGTCATTAATGGGGGGGGGGGGCGAGCCGTGTCTTTTTATCCAAATTTTTCCTTCTAGAGTAGAGCTCTAAGAAAGTAAGGGAATTAGTAGAAGCCAATGATTTCCCAGTGTCCTTTGCTAGGTTATCGACAATTTTTTTAGTTACTGGTGTTACAGCGTGCAATGACCGGTGAATTTGTGAGGTCAATAATGGGCTTCTTAAATGGAATTCAGCAAGAAAACGTGTAAAGAATTGATTTAATACCCTTTATTTTTTTGCTGCTAGAAAGAACATAATTGCCACGCGAGATCACGACTGATGTTTTCGTGTGAGTTACCTTACATTTAGCTTTACGTATAGCTGAAAACACAGGACAAACTGGATATCGGAATCCATGCGGTGTTTGGTGGTCTAGATTCTAGAAAATTCTAACATTCTAATACCTCTATCTTATGTCGAAAGCTGATGACAGCGACCCATTAAAATGCTAATTTTTTCACTTATATTCCAGAAAATTTTGTAAAAGATTATTTTTAAATATAATGTATATTAATTTATGAATATGTGTAACAAATTTAACAAAAAAGATCAATCATGCATAGAGCATTGATTATGAAACACTTTCCAACTTCAATGTAATTTTATATAAACAACTCTAAAATGCGATACATACCTCGGTAATATTTTTAAAATTATCACAATACTACATTAATTTATTATATTTGAAAACTTCATTATCGAAGAAAATGAACTTCATTCAAATGACGGCATTGAAATATAAATTGTCTGGTTTAAAAATCTCTAAAATGCGATACATTCCTCGGTGATATTTTTAAAATTATCATAACACTACAATAATTTATTATATTTGAAAACTTCATCGAAAACTAATAAACTTTATTCAAATGACGTCATCGAAATATAAATCGCCTCTATATAAAAGCAGCATTTCATTCATAAACATCTTTCCAATCGTTTCATTCATCACAATACTATAATAATTTATTTTATTTAAAAATTTGTTATTTACCATATTTATTTTAAAATGGGAAACCCTTTTCATATATAAAAAAATCTGATGTGGGCAACACATGACTTTCCTTATATAATGTAATGAATTTACTACTTTTACAGTAGAAAAATAGGTTTTTCTTATAGTAGATACTAATATTCTTTCCAAGATATTGAATTTTCGACAATTAGTCGTCATTTTCATTGATTTAGCATCATTTTTATCCATTTGGCGAAATTTTCGTTAATTTGGCAACATTTCAAAAAGTCGCCAAGTTGGCGACATTCCGCCAATTTTTTCGCCAAAATCTCGCCAAGCGTTATGGACGAAGAAATAAATTATTCTTACAGCAGATAAATGATTATTGGCGTTCAAATACAAAAGTATTACTCAAAGTATCTTTGTTCATGAATGGAACAAGCAAGATCTACGAGAATGATGTCACCCAATTTATCGCATGGTATTACATATGAAAAGTGAACATGTTTCTCAACAAGATTTTTTTTCAATTTTATATGACTTTTTGATATTTTTTTTGAAAAATGTGCAATATCTCGAGAACGGTTCATGTTAGCGTTCTAAAATTTATGTCAATCGTTTTCTAATGAAAAATTACATAAGAAATGTCTATTTGCGTAACTTTATTAGTGGTTTTAATTTTTTGACGATTTTTTCAAATTTTCATTTGAAAATTTAGGGGGGGGTTCTGAACATTCGATTGCGTTTAAAAACAATAGGCTTCCAGTGTTTACGGATTGTGATTTTTGTACCAAATTTGGTTCGAATCGGTCCATTCGTTCGTCAGTTATCGTCTCCACAGACCCACTGACACACACACACACACAGACATCACTTCAAAAATGTTTGATTCGTGATCAGGGATGCTTGAAACGTGCTCTCCCGTAGAAAACTCGAATTCGAATTCTCGACCCCGTCACAATACTTCCCTTATACATTATGTATATAAGGAAAGTAATAATTAAACTCTTGGATAGATATTTATTATATAATATATCTCTTTTTTCTTTCTGGAGGATATAACGAGAGTCAGAATTTAATTGAATTTGTTTTTCTCCCTATATTAAATAATTTTTATTTAAAAAACTACCTAACATATTTTACTGAAAATTTTTTATATATTTTATGGGATAATTTGAATATTTCCTAAAATTTTCGAAGCAATTTGAGAATTTTAAATTTGCTTAAAAAATGTTTGAATCATTAGGTCCCATAGGGTTCAATGTATTTAATTTTTTCAACCCGGGTTCAATAAAAACTAATTGGGTGATATTATTCATTTATATTCCCATAGGTCACACAGACCGTCTGAAAAACATACCAAAATTTCATTTTGGTAAAGTCATTTGTACGGCAGTTATCGTGCTAAGGGACAGGCAGACAGACAGACAGACAGAATGAACAAAGTCAAAAACACTTTCAACTATGTTGTAAAGTGTTAAAAATTATATTGGTTTTTGTTTAAAGAATCAAATTTTTGATTTTACCCAAAGTAATAGCAGGAAAATGACTAAATGATAACGGCTAATTTATGGTTGAATCCCTATACTTTAATTTTTAAGGCTATTTATTTCTATACATGGCTGAATCTAATCGTAAAGTGGTAACTCTGATTCCGTAGAGGATGTCCGCAGTTTCATCCTACCTATTTCAATTTACTGCGTTCTTATGCGATTGCAGCTTTCTGGATTTATAAACCGTCTATCAACTTAGATGTTAGTTAAACGATATTATCATTACATGATAACAATGAGCAAAACTATTCAATTTGAATTTTCTGCAATTTCACACTCTGTGGGTATACCGAATAAGGTTATATGTTTCTAGATTAACTAAGATTTGTTCAAATGTCGAAGAAAGTGTATTTTTGACCTTTCTGTCTATAAATGAAACAAAATAAAATTTAGACTTGAAATAGATTGCTGTGAGTAACAATGCCATTTAGAAAATTACAGGAATGTGCACATGATTGTGAATTTTAAGTTTTTAACACTTTACAACAAAGTTGAAAAGTGTTTATGACTTTGTTCATTCTGTCTGTCTGTCTGTCTGTCTGTCTGTCTGTCTGTCCGTTAGCACGATAACTGCCGTAAAAATAAGTTTTTCAAAATGAAATTTTAGTATGTTGTTCAGACGGTCTGTAGGACCTATGGGAATATAAATAAATAATATCACCCAATTAGTTTTTTATTGAACCCGGGTTGAAAAAATGAAATACATTGAACCCTATGGGACCTAATTTTTCAAACATTTTTTAAGTAAATTTAAAATTCACGAATTGCTTCGAAATGTTTAGGAAATATTCACATTATCCCATAGAATATATAAAAAAAAATTCAGTAAAATATGTTAAGTAGTTTTTTAATTAAAAAAATTATTTAATATAGGGAAAAAAAAAATTCAATTAAATTCTGACTTTGGGATATCTTCCAGAAAGAAAAGAGAGAGATATTATATAATAAATATCTCTCCATTTGTTTAAACGTTTTGCATATGGGAGTGGCTTCATATTTTAAAATAAATTTGGTAGATAACAATTTCTCATTTTTTTTTAATTTTATATAACTCTTCATGATAAATTTAATTGATGGCATTTTAAATGCACTTTCTTACGTCCTAGAGAGTTAAAATTTGGTACACAGCTTAAATTTGTTGAACATTTTATTCGACAAAAATTTGATGGATCTTTAAATATAGATCATACATTTTTTTCGAAATGGCCTGAAAATAATCCCCGTTCACTTCTATAAATCATTGGTGTAATATTGTTAAAAATTCTGATGTGGACAGCACAAGTCTTTCCCTGCAGACTCATATTCGTTCTCTTTATTTATTCAATGATAATTTGAGTTTATCTGCACAACATAAGTATTTTAAATGACATTGAATTTGCACGTTAAACTTAAATTAAGTTCTCATTTGATAGCTGAACTTATTGTCAAAGGTGGCGTAGCGAAAACGCGAAAAAACTAGAATATCTCAAGAACGGCTAGTCCTAGAGTAATGGGGTTAGTCTTATTCTTTTTGTTGTCAAAAATCATATATAAAATAGGAATTTAATTGATATAATTGAGCACACGTAGTCTTTTATTTTTATATATAACGATTTTTGCTTACCATTTCGCAAAAATAGCCCGTTCCTTTTTCCCGAATCGTAGTAGAATAACCTACAAATGATTTATATACAAAATTTTGTTAAATTTGGTATATAAATCACTTGTAGGTTATTGAAATATTATACTCCAAATTTTGTTAAATTTGGTTCATTAGTTTTTAGCTAGAGTGGATAAAGGCAATTTCTGCGGCCATTTCGCAAAGAAGGCAGATTCTTTTATTACGAATCGTACTATAATCTAATGAACATCAGGATTTCCCACAAAAAACATACCTACCAAATTGTATGAAATTCGGTTCATTAGTTTTTCAATTAGAGTGGATGTAATATCCACACAGACACACAGAAACATACACAGATACACCCTTACACACACAGACGTCTTCCTAAAAGTAGTTTTTTCGTGTTCTAGAAGTCCCAAAACGTGTAGATACTTTGAAAATTCGAGTTCCGATCTTCGGCACGATTCCAATACTTTGAGTACATACACATACACATATATATTATCTGTGTATTATCTGTGTATCTAAATTCCGTGCCTATGCAATTACAATAGTTGTGATTTTAAATGATCCCTAAACTTTTATTATTTCTTCAAGGAAGCCTAATTTTAACATATGCAGAATGCAAATATCTCAAGCGATTGTAAGATGAATTACATAAGAATTGCTGAATTTTTTTCACACAAAATTATTTAGCTCTGGAGTCTGGAATACAAGTTATATGAATGAAATATTCATTGATTTTGCATAAAGAATCAGATGATTTATATTTCGATACAGTTTTAAATATTTAAGTATAATAAATTACTGTAGTACTGTGATAATGTAAAAAATATTACCACTGAATGAATCACATTTTAGAAATTTTTAAATGAAATTACATTTCAGTTGGAAAGTGTTTCATAATCAATGCTTATGCATGATTGATCTTTCTTGTTTTATATTATATATTCAGTACGAAGAACGTGTATACTGCTAGTCCTGGATATAATTTACTTAATAATTTTTGATGTGAATAACATATGCTTGAGGTATCTGTGGCGGAAATCGCAGCGTTATAAGGTAAACACTATGACCTTTATACCTCCAGAACTTAACTGATAAAAATGTAAATATTTTTCTTGCTTTAGCAGAAATAGGGTCCAGATTACGAATATATAAAAATAATCTCAATATTAATATTTTGAACTTTTTTTCGAAAACACTTAGAAAGTAACTGCCTGAGAAAGTGTTTTTTTTTCTTTTCATTCTTACTTTCCCTCGAAATATCTTCGAAACTGAAATTAGTAGATATAACTAGTACATGAAACTAGAACATGAAAATTAGAAATTTAAATTCTAAATCTGTATTTAAAACAAAAAAAATCTCTTATAGTTTTCGAGCAATCGTCTTGTCAAGTTGCAGAAGATTGAAAATTTTCCTTTTTTAACTTTTTTCTAGAGAAATTTTCCTTTTTTAACTAGACTTTGTTAACACTTTACAACATAGTTGAAAAGTGTTTATAATTTTGTTGATTCTGTCTGTTTGTCTGTCTGTCTGCCCGTTAGCACGACAACTGTTGTAGAAATAACTTTATCAAAATGAAATTTTAGTATGTTGTTCAGACGGTCTGTAGGACCTATGGGAATATAAATGAATAATATCACCCAATTAGTTTTGGATTGAACTCAGGTTGAAAAAATGAAATACTTTGAACCCTATGGGACCTAATTTTTCAAACATTTTTTAAGCGGATTTAAAATTCACAAATTGCTTCGAAAATTTTAGGTAATATTCAAATTATTCCATAAAATATATAAAAAAAAATCAGCAAAATATATTCAGTAGTTTTTTAAATAAAAATTAAAATAATAATTACACCTCGTATATGAAGCGATCACGTGACCATAATATGAAAAGATCACGTGACCCACTTCAAAATGAAATATGGCATCCATCTTGTCTCAAAACCGTGATTTTTAAAGTTCTTTTTAATTCATATTGAGTGTTGTATCCGTCCTAAAACCGCTTTATTTTTGCTTAAATTCTGTGCATTTACATACTGAAACAATGCAATTACAATATATTTGAGTTTAAATGATCATCCAACTTTGATTATTTCTACAACGAAGCCTAATTTTCACTTATGGAGAATGCAAACACCAAAAGATGTAGAATGAGTTGTATAAGAATTGCTGCCTTTCTTTAACGCAAAATTATTTAGCTCATGGAGTCTGCAATATAGCTGATATGAATGAAACATTCATTGATTTTACACAGAGGGCCAGACGATTTTTTCGATGAAGTTATAAGCATAGAGTTAAATTACTTGTACCCCCATGGTTTTGAGTTTTTAAATCAAATAAATTATTATAGTATTGTGATGAATGGGAAAAAGTTTATGAATGAAATGCTTCTTTTATATAGATGTGATTTATATTTCGGAGACGTCATTTGAATAAAATTCATTTGTTTTCGATGAAATTTTCAAATATAATAAATTAACGTAGTATTGTGATAATTTAAAAAATATTACCTAGGAATCTATCGCATTTTAGAGATGTTTATATAAAATTGCATTGGAGTTGAAAAGTGTTTCATAATCGATGCTTTATGCATAATTGATCTTTCTTGTTTCTTTTACTTTCACTCGAAATATCTTCGAAACTATAAAAGACAGATATAAATAGTTAGCTATAAAAATATACATTAGAAAGTTTAGTTTCTGATTTCTATATATATATATATGTGTGTTTTTTAAAGCTCTTATAGCTTTAGAATAATTGTCTTTTCAAGTTGAAGAAAATTGCACACTTTCCGTTTTTCCAGTTAGTACGTAATGCTGATTGCTTAAAAACTAAAAGTGCTAGCTATGAACAATAAGCGTTCGTTTATAAGCAAATTTAAATCGTCCGAATTCTAAGTATATATATATATATATATATCTAAGCATGTGAAGTAAGTGAACAATGTATGCATATATTTATCAATGCATGCATGCATTTAAAACCAATATTTTATAATTTTTATTAATTATGAAATTCGCATTAGAAAAAAAATTGAATTGGAACGTGGTTAAATGACAATTGATTAAGGAATATTTCAAACACCATGGTGTAGAAAAATTTAGTTTATTTCTATCAGCAGATTTTGATACATAACTAAATATTAAAAACATTCATTTTGAGACCAACTGGGGTTCATACTCATTTTATGACGGATACTTCTTAAGAAGAAGCATTAAAAATAATATAGTACCAAATACTGGCTTGCTTTTTAACTTTTTTCCCTGCTAAGCAGGCCCCCCACAATAAGATCATTTTTAAACGATGATAAAATCTGTCGTTTTTCCCCTTTTGCTCCACTTTTCTCGGAACACACACCGATCAAGGTTCTTTAATATAAGGTTGGGCACTCAGCCCGACAACCAATCAAAAAGTTGTCAGCTTGACGTCATGGGAATTAAGTTTCGGCATTCGTAGTGTCACAATCCAGAGTAAATTTTGAAAGCAGTTGTCCAAGGAAATTTAGTGACGTCAGTGGAGTAAGATGACAGTCGCAGTTAACAAGTTCGGTTCCTCTTGATAGCCCGAGAACGAAATGCGCGCTTTCTGAATTCCCACGTTGTCATATGCGCAGAGGCAAGTAAAAATAATGAAGTCAGTCATGCCCGAAATAAGCACCCCCTGACACCTACAGCATTCCTATAGCCGTGCGATCACGTGCACCTCCCATTACCAACGTAATTTGTATACATCTGTCTGAGATCTATATTTGCATACGTGTTCCCAGGTTTCTAATTCACTGGCAGGTGTAAGTAGAAAGGGGGCAAAAATTAAAGTTTGCAAGCAGGGTGTTACAATTCTTGATGTGGAGCAAATATTGGTACAACGGGTCATCATGTTCTGAGGAGAAAAATGTTAATCTTGAATCTATCACAAAATAAATGTCTCATAATGAATTTGAAAAATATGTAACAACTGCACCTCTAATATCAGTATCTCAAATTTGTATTTGTATATAAAACATAGCATAAACATATGCTGGGACAATTGGAAGCACAAGTATAAATGGTAGTGACATGAACTTTCGGGACATTAATATGGACAACTCTTGCATTGGGCAGTTAGATTCAATCAAAAGAATTTAAGACATCTACTAATGAATATAGACTGTGCGGCGTATGAACCGAGAACCTATTAATGTCTCATTGTAATTGAAATAGAAACATGTAAAAATTTTATAGTTATGTCTTTAAAGTAATAAAGACAAATCTGTAAATCAATCTCGAATACGATTAAAAGCATATTTAAGAAGAATTCTTTTCTCTTAAATTTGTCCTTTCTCATCTGCAGTGCAAAGCCTACTTGCATGATAGTCATTATCCGAATGAAATGCAAAAATAATATATATTATACTTCTCTCAGATTTCGCATCAAATCATTCTTATAAAATATTTAGTAAAAAATATATAAGAATTTCTTCCATCAAGTTGGCAATAGTTTAGTGCTGCTTATGAATGCACTTGGTTTATCTGCGTTAATATAAAATATTTTGACGCCATTGACATCCATAGCGAAGGGAATTATTGATTTATATCATGCACCATCATTGTTGGCAATAATAATTTTCAACGAAAGTAAATGCACAAATGAAGAAAAATTTTAATTGATTTGTAGATTAGATCACTATATTTTTTTAAAGCCCAAACTGCAAAGAAATATTATTTTAAAGAATGCATTATTGTGTGACGCAATAGAAATATATCGAATCTTTTCTTTTTACGTTTATCCTTACGTTCTCGCAGTAAGAATGAGAAAACTACCACATGGGATTTAAAATAAAATAGTATATTTCTTTGGAATGTTTTCCATATTTAATCTGCCGCGAAAATTTTTCAAGGGAATTGGGGATTTTCTTTCAGACCGTAGCGTGTGATGGACAAGAGAAGATCTTAAACAATACTGACTGAGAAGAAGAATGAATTAAGTATGCAAACTGAAATGCGTTTATTGCTCATAGGGGTTGAAGAAATTTGTCATGAACTTCTGCGAGTGAAAGTAACAAAATATATATTTCCTCATACTATGGTATAGAAAAAATTGATATGTTACCAAAAATTACCGATTCCAGTTTGCAAAGTCCACTTTGACGGTAAGAGCTTGAAATTCTGTCCTGTAACTCAACGATAGAGCGTCGGCTGGCTAGTTCGGAGATCCAGGGTTCGATTCCCGGTTGGGACAGCAAGGCTCTTTACAATGGCTCTCTAATAAATCAACCCTGTAGGTTAGTGCACAGATGTCGGAGGTCTAAAGACCCCAGACCGTGCGACTCACATAGTGGATTTAGAGTAGCCAGCTGCACGGCCGGGAAAGGATACCTCCTGCACTCAAGAGGCACCCAAGGTCTACCATCCCGCCAATCGAACATTTATTTAGGTCTAAAAGGATAACAATTGATGAAAAATATTGTGGTTAAACAGACAGTTTTACATTATATTTGAACTTGACAAGTACGTCCATCTTTCAAAAAAGGGAAAAGGGTTATTGCGAATGTAGATAAAAAGATCATTGAAAAATAAAATTTAGAGTGAGGTATATTAACATAATAAAAAACAGATTAAAATTAAAGAAAATAATAAAATTTAAAAAATAAAATTTAGAAAATATATAAAAAGAAAATATATGAAAAGGAAAGAAAAATAAGCACATGGAAAACAAAAACAGAAATTTGGAATAAAATTTAGAAAACAAAAATTAGAAAAAATACAAATAAAAAGGGTTAAACGGAAAAGAAATAAACCAGAAAATAAGAACAGTTAATATAGTTTTTTTTTAAATATAAACAGAAAATATTGAAGGAACACACTAAATTCATATAAGTTAATAAGAATAGAACAAAGGGATTCATTGATCAAAATTAATTGAGAGCAGAATCTACTCATAAGCTTAGGTCACTTTATTAGAAATTTCCATGGCAACTAGAATACAGTTTTTAATTTTATCTATTGAAGAGGGATTTGAACGAACTTTGGAGAACCAAATTGGTTTATTAGATGGAAAGGGTTTGCAAAGATGAAAATTTTTAGAAAAAGGACAATCGAAAATGTAATGGTCAACGTCACCGAATGTATAGCAAATACAATTAGAGGTGGATTTAATTTTGAAAAAGTATAGGTAATCAAGAAAGAGACCATGACCAGTAAGAATGTAAATGAGGTATTTATTAAAAATTTGTAAATTAGGATTCACGATAGGGAGGTAAAACGGGATTCTAGCCGGATCACCAGTCCTGGTGGAAGTAAAATCTTAAGATAATTTTGCCAAAGATTAAGGATATGAGATTTACAAAATTTTGAGAGGAGTGAGTAAGGAAAGGGAATTGTAAGAGGGGAACCAGAGATAGCAGCAATTTTGGCATAGTAATCAGCAATTTTATTTCCAGATATATTATTGTGAGCTTTTACTCAAAAAATATTGACAAGGTTTTTGGCAAAGAGAGCTTTGGATTTAATGGAATTAAGATAATTAGATTTATTTTTTATAAAGAGCTTGAATGGAAGAGAGTCTATAGGAAGAAATATTAGCAACGGTACTATTAGAGGAAGCCCAGTCAATAGCAAAGGAAATAGCGGTAAGTTCGGTTCGAAATACTGTATTCCCGTTGTCAAGTTTATAGGAGAGAACCTTTTTCAGATGTTGGAGATCTGAAAGTGACTCTAGTACGGATTCAGTGGACTCTTGAAGATTGAGCGTTGATTTTAATTTGAGAGGATAGCGAACAGGCATGATACTAACCTGGGTAGTAGTAGCAAGAGGCTAACCTGAGGTAAATCTAGTAGTAGGAGGTGGTCAGTCAGATTGTCAGTTGTCCGCTAATCTAACATTAGAGGGTGGAGAATGCAGAGTCCACTTCAACGATAAGAGCTTGCAATTTCGTCCCAGTAGCTCAACGGTAGAGAGTTGGCAGACAACTTCGAAGATCCAAGGTTCGATTTCCAGTTGAGGCAGTAGGGTAGTAGTATTTTGATGAAAAAAACGTTTAAGACAACATGATGAACGCATTATCAACTTCAAAACCAATACTAGATGTTACGTTTTCCAATTAGCGTAATCAGAACTTGAATTATTTCGAAACTATGGATTTTTGTAGTACCATATCTTTAAAGACAAAATGTCTTGAACAATGAATTATTTGTCATAATGTGCGATTATTTTAAACAGGACCGCTTTTGACTATAGTCATACACTCATATGTAAAGTAGCTAAATACTGCGACACCACCTTCCGTGCTCAATGTACCTTTTTTATATAAAAGTTATATATTGGGGATCGGTTAGAGTTTACTTTTGCCTATAGACAAGAGTTAGGGCTGCCCCGATTTCACGTTTTAAAAACACTTGAAAAACAAATTTTCAAGCAAAATGTGCATAGCTTATTAGATGAAATTTCATATCGCTACTAAAAATTGAATATCTTATCAGAGGGCTAAATATATCTTTTGGGAAGGGTATCAGCCTTCTACTGGTCCATGCCTATATACGACACTGGTTATGCCATATAAAATGGATTTCATTTTAAAGGAAATTAAGAAAGAGTTGAAGAATTCTTGCTGCTAATGTTATCAAATAGTCCATGCTGAAGAGAGCTAAAAAGTGCGGAACTGGTCCCCAGATTTTGTCTGCTGTACAACAATACGTTTCAGACGCCATTTTGACTTATTCTAAATTACCTGATGACTACTACATAACACAATCTCAACTAAACCACGAAAATTTCTTCTTGTCAAAGAGAAGCCGACAGAACCCCATTTTTATTCTAAAACAAATTATCATACGCCGTCACCGAAAAACTTCTCACGACGTTTGCTTCCAATTAATATTCACCCTCTTCTTGCCTAACCTCATTACCACGCCGTCCACCGATCCTTCCTCCGCCGGAGAACATTTGTTTTTCATCAGCATCCATATTTCTATTTATCGGAAAATTCTCCGCCCCACTCAAATACTCATCATCCTCTTCCGGAGGAGATGGGGCTTAAGTATCAGCCGCTGTCCGACCCCCGGAAAAGTATTGCACGCTCCGGCGATCATTGTGAGGGGGGCTTCATTTTGGAAACATTTATTCAGGATCGATAACGTAGGGACGACTGAAACGCAGCATCTTCCTTAATATGAACTGCATGTAAAATGACATGTGTAAAGCGCACAACACGGGAAAAGAAGGGAAGAGGTCCAGCCGTACCCAGGGGGGCAAATAGGAAGAGTGGTGCAAATCGCATCGTCCTCCTGGAAGAAATTTTCCCCATAACTTGGAAGGATTGTCAGTATGAGGCTCTTAACAATTTAAACGTATACTGCAAAAACAGGTTCCGAAGAAATTCCTAAAGCACCCCAATAACTTTGTAAGGAGAAGTCTATGGGTCTACGCGTTAGGTCTATCTATAGTAAAACGACCGTTTTGATTGAATACAAGACATTGCAGTGTCCCTAGCGGAGAATTTTAAAAGTAAGGAAAACGAATTCAAGAACTCGAGATAGGCGAATAAACCAATTACAAAGTTGAAGATCATTGTTTAGTAAGTTTTATCATATATATATATATATATATATATATATATATATATATATATATATATATTTCATGTTCATGTCTATGTGGTATTTTATATTTCATGTTTATGTGGTATTTTATGTTATATAATTGAATTTATCCTATTTGTTTTTTTCTGTTATTCCGTTGTTGGGCACAGATTGCATAATATTTTAACCACGTGTTTTTATGCAATCATAGAAACAATGGATTTTAGTATATCTGTCTAGAATGTGCCCCTGAAGACGTTTCTGGCAGATATACTATTTTTTAATATATTTTCCTTGTCCTGGCCTCTCCGTGCTCTGCTTTTTCGGCCCTTCCTCGTTGCTTTTTGCTTTTCACACACGCTTTTATTTTGCTCGCGGTTAGATACTGTGGTTACTGATTCACACTCTTGCACTTTAGTTTTTGTTATTTTAATTTATATATATATATATATATATATATATATAGGAAGGCAATAAATATCTGTTAAAAAGTCATTTCATCTGTGTCTATAACACTGTGATACATGCAATGCTTTTCAAACTACGTGATAATATTGTTTCTCGAAGTTAAGTGTGAATTGTGTTGCTGACGCAGGGCATTTTGGATGGATTGTGTCTTAGATTATTTTGTATGTAAGTGTTAGTTTTAGCATTCCCGAATAAGAAAGCAATTCCCTACAATCCCCATTGTTTCAAATAAATGCCTGAATCACTTAAATGCTGAAATCACTTTTATTCTGTCGGGCATGGCCCGTTTGCTGTAGATAGAACCACCGTGTACATTCTTGGACTTTACAAAAGTGCTTAAGGATTTTACTAGGAATCCTGTTTCTGAGAGTCGAGAAATGTGGAAAAAACTACTTCATAGCAACTGCCGAATACGAAAAGATGATTAACGATTAGGAAAAAAATATATATAATCAAAAATCATAATCAAAGTTTATGGGTGAAAAAATGGATTTGTCGGAAACAAACTTCGGGTGCATCAGGTGACTTTAAAGAGAACTTTCGGCAGAAGGTCCTGAAAGCTTTAGAACCCCGTTTTTAAATTTCCTTTTAAACTCTAAAGTATATGCTTTCCTTACACAATGCAATTTAGCTTTAACACCCTCAGAACTGAAACTATCAACAGTCACTCTTTTTGCTGACTTTAAATATGCGTTTTCTTTTGCTTCTCTCATTTTATACTAATCTGAACGAACATCGCACAAACAAATTAATTGTTCGTGTTTTTCTACAAATGTTGTTAATTTTTCAGGTCTCCACTTTTTCTCATTCTGAAATAAATACTAAATAGTAACAGAAATAAAAATTCAATATTTACATCGGAGAATATGTAATACGTACAACTTGTGCGCTTAAGTAAGTTTACACTTGCAAATTTTATCTTTACTGGCTTATAACTTATCACTGACGCAGAAGAAGTTGACGGTCTACTAACTGTGATGTTATGTGGAGGTGATTTAATAATATTGAATAATTAAGATCATACATATGCGATGTCTTAACATTTATGTTGTCTTAACATGCTGTCTTAACATTGTTAATTTGTCTTAACATTTATGTTGTACATCGCTTTAATTAATGTGAGCGTACTCATAATGGCCCTGTAATGTGGTCATCTTTTGCGTGAGCTTGAGTAAGCTGTTCTTGTTGAACTTATTCTTCATAAATTTCATGATTTATCCAAAGTAGTGACGATGTCGGCCCCCACAAGATTGACTTTTGTATTTCGTATTGATGTACACCTTCATTCCCAATAACTTGCAACAACTTTTATTGTACTACATCACTCAATAAGTCTCCGGTCTAACTAATAAAAACAATTTTTTTTTAGAAATTCGACTTTATTCATCAACATACTCTCCTTCAAGAGTGATACATTCATTCCAACACTCCTCTAACTTTTCGATGCCTTTTTTGTAGAACGATTTATCTTTGCTTCCAAAATAGGCCTCAGTTTCGGCAATCACTTCTTCATTTGAGCCAAATCTCTTTCCCTGGAGTATCTTTTTGATGTCTGCAAAAAACCAGTAGTCGTTGGGGGCCAGAGTGGTCGGACCCATGCAAGAAATCCTTCTTATCAGGCTTGAACAGCTCCAAACAGTGCTCTGCATAGTCGACGCGTTGTTGCTTTTGATCCGGTGTGAGCAAACGCGGCACCCACTTCGAAAGCAACTTGCGCATGCTCAAATTTTCGTATAAAATTGTAAACACACTACCTTCTGATATCTTTAAGGTGTCAGCTATCTCACGTAACTTCACTTTACGGTCTTTCAAAACTATTTTGTGGACTTTTTTATGTTTTCCGGAACAACTGCCGATTTTGGGCGACAAGAGCGTTCAGCATCATCGGTGTTTGTACGACCGCTTTTAAATTCAGCATACCAGTCAATAATAGTTGATTTCCCTGGTGCAGAGTCTCCATAACGCTTATCAAGCCACTGTTTGGCTTCAACAGTATTTTTCCCCATCAAAAAACAATGTTTAATCAACACACGAAATTCTTTTTTATCCATTGTTTTGAAAATTACAAAACTGAGGTCACTAAAACCACTGTAACCTATAAACTAATTGTCAGAATGTCATGAAATTTTGACATGTGTCGTTTGAAGGTTGGTACTATCCAGAAATCATATGGATCTGCCAACAGTGTTGCCATATATGTGTCAGACAGGAGACTTATTGAGTGAGGTGTTATGAGTTTTTTACGATTCCGGTCTCACACCACTATTTCTATTTCGCGAGCGATAAGCAATTTAAAGATTAATTGTCAACTTTTATCCCAACAACGTAAATGAAATGAAATATAAATTCAATATTAACAGACAACCTTTTGCTTTTTCACACGATGAATAATTAGAATTTCGGTTACTAAATAGGTCTCAGTCACAGACACAAATGCAGCGTGCAGCGAAGTAAATTTCCTCTTATAGAGGCTGTTAACTTTTAAAAAATGATCGTTCAATTTAAAATTTAAATAAAATGTCTTATTTTTTACATATGAAATTCTTATACTTTTTACATATGAAATTATGTATTAATACAAATCGTCAAAGAGCATGTAGTTCTTCGGCGTGATGGACTTGTTGCCAGTTTTAGAAAAATAAATATTTCAAAGGATATTATGGAACATTGTAAATAAGAACTTGTAAATGAGAATGTATAAAAGAGACAATTTTCCATTCTACCGTTAAAAAAAATGGTTAAAAATCTTGATTTCGAATATATAGGGAAGTCTGATTGTTTAGACATCTTTGGTATACTTCAGGTATTTATTTACATTTTCATTTGACGATGCGTTTTTAGATGAGATTAATTCGTTGAAATTTCAAAAGATAATAATATAATGACAACAGTTTCGCTTAATAAAGTGGATATTGCATTTATTAATGCATTTTAAACATACATTAATAAATATATAGTTAAATGTGTATATTTTCTAATTCGGTTTGGTTCTTTATTTTTAAAGCCGTTTGAAATAAAAGTTGAACTCTTTAATTTATATTTGTACCCTTAAAATCTAATCAGCAATAGGATACAAGTCACTAAATACCAATTTTAATGAAAATGTGATAGGTTGTTTTATCAGATATAATGTATAGTACATTGAATAGACGGAAACACATATTTATAGTTAAAACAGATTATTCGTTTTCTACTATGCGCCAAGACTGCAAATGCGATGTAAAGATCGATTTTTCGATTCTGTTACAATCCTCTGTTACAATTCATTATATACTAGAGTAAACTACCCAAATGTCCATACCTAGAGTAAACTAGACAATTACCTGTACATTAAATGTCTGCAGTGGCTCGGGCCTCCTGGGCCCTAACCCTGGTTAGGTTCAATTACCGTGTTGGAAATTTCTTTTATAAAGTTCGGGGTCAGGTCGGGATAGGTCAGGGTGTAGAAATTTTAAACCTGGCTGGACGAGACTTGCGACTTGAAAAGTTGTAATTAAATATCAAAACAAAATGTATAACTCGTTTATGTTTAGCGATGTTAACTAAAGGCGTAAGCACAAATATATTTTACATTTTAACTTTTAGCTATTTTCGCAACACTTTAAACGATTTAATATAAAAGGCTTAAAAGCTACCGATTAACACGTTCAGTGTCAAGTCTTAACGATTTCCCAGTAAAGTATGTCTCAAGCTTTAAATCGCAGAAAACCTTCTTCTTTCTACCCAGACTGTCGGATCTACGTGAATATTTAGAGTATCTGTTTTGGATGGCTGGTGAAGTGCACCCCAATTTAGACGAGAAACCATGGGGTGGGGGGTGGGGTCACAACCACAAGGACAGTACCATCCTTCCTTTAACCCATTACCTCTTGGATGGACTTTCAGATCTACACATTTATTGTTTCCACATACCTTGTAAACAGGGGGGGGGGGGATAGTTTCTGGCCGGCGTCAAGAATCGAATACCGGACCGCATGCGATCCTCCCGCCTTAACGACTAGGCTATTCCGGCCCGATAAATACCTTTGAGTTCAAGCCAGCTGTTGCCGTTGGACTTGGCTTAGTTTGTTTAAAAATTTCGCCTGTGCCGATTTCTAATATACACGCACTATGCTCTTCAGAGAGTGAAAATTTAACTTCGAGAATTATGAAATCCTGGTTCAATTGACTTACACCAGCCTCGCCCTCAGATTTCATTTCAAAAGAGTGAACGTGGAAATCTCGAACTCAAAAGAGAAATGAATGTCTTAATAAATATCTCTTTGCTTCTCCCATGAATCCGTAAGCAATGCGAAACCAACCGAGCGAAGAGGAAGGAGCACGCTCACTTTCCACGCTGGACGGGTTGTTGCGCTTTTTCGGAGGACTCCGGATTCAACGCCAAATATCATTGCAGTTTGTCGCCAAATGAGGAATGTTGACAGTGATCTTTATAGCTGACGATAGATATATATGAGTTCGGAGTAAAATATTTTAGATATCTTACACAAGAATATGCATTTGTGTTGAAATTTGGATAATGTAATTGAAACGAAAATATAAATAGGCTGTCTTTCGCGACCCGAAGCGAAGCTGAATACCTAGCTACATGGTTAATAACTGAGATGTTTATTCCATGAAAGCAGTAAGAAACTCAAAATATAAATTCCAAAGTATGAAGTATTAAATTATAAATGTACAAGACCGCGTAATGACCGCATGAATTTCACCTACAAGACCGCTAAAGGCCGCCTATAATTTGTGCAATTATGCAGTTTCTGCCGAACAAATAGAAAATTATGTTTGGCTCGTGAATAGTTTTATATTAATTTTTCTTCCTAGACTTAACATTCTCTGAGCTTTGACCTCAGATATATCAGTACACAGGTAGAAATTTAATATTCGGGTTTTGTTACGACTTATAATATGCTGATTTCAAGCTATCTGCAGAATTTTATTCGATCCCCTGATCTTTATTATGTGAACGAAAGTATCTCACATAATCAGATATGAGTCTGTTACTTTTTAAAAATTCACTTTTCCCTCACAAAAAATCAAATTCTTAAAAAAAAACCCAAAAGGGGGATGATGAAAACGATTTACAAATTCTTAAATGTAACATTTCTATTTGACAGACTACTATAAACAATGGTTAATTCAATAATAAGCCTCTACGCTTTTCTAATTGTATTAAAAATTCCCCTATCTTGAGTGAAAGTGCCAAATGTGGTAACCCTGACAGCCGGATCTACTTCTTCCAGTGTGGTTGGTGATGCAGATCTCCCCGTCTCTCGTAATCCTTACGGGGATAGACAGCTGCCCTGTTTCTCTCGACCCTCGAACACGTGGTCCTCTTCGAAAAGATTGCGTATGCATTCTACACTTCAAAAAATTCTTAAAATGATGAAAATGTGATGAGTGTAATACTTTTAGTACTTGTATCAACATTCCCAGTAAAGTAACTGGCATAAGCATACACCTACTTTGCGCTGTTTAGCGCTCTTCAGCACCGCATGCCCTATAACTGCATTTAGAGCATTTGCTATGTGTTGCGATTTTTTTGAGCTGTGGAACAAATCGAAATCTAAGATGCCTAAATTTAGAATAGCAATTATTTTAGTGTTGGATATTTTGTTTTACTTTTAACAGCAAAAACAGGCTCAAATATTAACTTGGAAATCCTATATAAGTTTAAAAGAAGTTTTATAATTTTTAACACATTTAGGCTGAACAGTAATTATTGTAAAATGGTACCGTCAATATGTTTTCAAAATTTTTAAGAAAATGTATACTGATATGCAGACTATATATTTAAAGTACAGTAAAACTTCGATTAACCGTCACTCGTTTAACCGTCAGTTTCTGTTATCCGTCATGGTATTACGATATTACCGATTATCCGTCAAGGTTTTACGATATTATATTTATGGTATTACGATAAATTTCTGTACATTGCTACTCTTATATTGAAGTTTATATTGATCGTTTTGTAAAATTAAATACAATATGTGTATATTGTTCATAAGAGATTTCTGTTATCCGTCTATTCGGTTATCCGTCACAGCCCAAGTCCCGACGGTGACGGTTAATCGAAGTTTTACTGTAGTTATTATACCTTACACCTTTCTGGTAGGTCGGACGGTCTGGGTTTCAACAACAACAACACTATCATTATACGCTATTTGTACATATATTTATAATATTACTAACAAAACGCTCCTCGTGTACCAATATATAAACAGTTAAATGAAACAGAAAATTTTCGTTCTTTTTTAACAATTCTGTAAATTTCTCGACTTTATATTACGGGTGGCAAATTTTTTGCCAAATAATTGCTTTTACTAAAATTTTTGAAGCATCTATTTCTCATGATCTGCAATAGATAGAGTTTGACTGATATAGATCTAGCCTCCAATTCCTGAGGTGGTAGGAAGTAGGTCCACGAAGTATGTCCACTTCCGGTTATTTCTCCATTTCTGGTTCAAAAATTTTCATTTTACTTGAAACATCTATTTTTCAAACCGGTCTAGAGATAGAGCTTAGATGATAGCTTATATGGATTCAGTATCCAATTCTGGAGGAAGTAGGGAGGTTATTTAGGATTTCTTCAGTAAATTTCTTTGAAGACTATTTCTCGGGATAGGTTATTGGAAAAACTTAAATGAGGACTGGTAAGAATTCAGCATTAAATTTAAACAAGAAAGATCAATCATGCATAAAGCATTGATTATGAAACACTTTCCAACTTCAATGCAATTTTATTTAAACATCTCTAAAATGCGATACATTCCTCGGTAATATTTTAAAAATTATTACAATACTACATTAACTTATTATATTTGAAAACTTAAAACCATCGAAAAAAATGAACTTCATTCAAATGACGGCATTAAAATATAAATTTCCTGATTTAAACATCTCTGAAATGCGATACATTCCTCGGTAATATTTTTAAAATTATCATAATACTACAATAATTCATTATATTTGAAAACTTCATGGAAAACAAATGAAATTTATTCAAATGACGCCATCGAAATATATATCGGCTGGATCTTTAAATAAAAGCAGCATTTCATTCATAAACATTTTCCCATTCATTTCATTCATCACACAATACTATAATAATTAATTTTATTTAAAACTTAAAATCATGGAGGTACAAGTAATTTAATTCTATGCTCAAAACTTCATCAAAAAATCGTTTGCTTCTCTGTAAAATCAATGATTGTTTCATTCATATCAGCTATATTGCAGACTCCATGGACTAAATAATGTTGTGTTTAAAAAATAAAGCAATTCTTATACAACTCATTCTACATCTTTTGGTATTTACATCCTCCATAAGTGCAAAGTAGGCTTCGTTATAGAAATAATCAAAGTTGGATGATCATTTAAACTCAACTATATTGTAATTGTATTGTTTCAGAATGTAGATGCACAGAATTTAAGCAAAAATAAAGCGGTTTTAGGACGGATACAACGCTAAATATGAATTAAAAAGAACTTTAAAAATCACGATTTTGACGCAAGATGGATGCCATATATTATTTTGAAGTGGATCATATGATCTCTTCATATAACGATCACGTGATCGCTTCATATAGGATGTAGTTATTATTTTACTTTTTATTTAAAAAACTACTCAATATATTTTGCTGAATTTTTTTTTTATATATTTTAGGGGATAATTTGAATATTTCCTTAAACTTTCGAAGCAATTTGCGAATTTTAAATCCGCTTAAAAAATGTTTGAAGAATTAGGTCCCATAGGGTTTAATGTATTTCATTTCTTCAACTCGGGTTCAATTCAAAACTAATTGGGTGGTATTATTCATTTATATTCCCATAGGTCCCACAGACCGTCTGAACAACATACTAAAATTTCATTTTGCTAAAGTCATTTTTATTAGTTGTATTTAGTTATCGTGCTAACGGACAGACAGACAGACAGAATTAACAAAGTCATAAACACTTTTCAACTATGTTGTAAAGTGTTAAAAAAGTAGTGGGGCTCACTAAAAATTGTTCAAAAATTAAATATTGTTCAAATTATTTTAAAAACTTTCAGTTCAAAGGATGTCTCTTCCATTTGAAATATTTACATTTTCCTTTCTCTACTTCTGGAGCAGCTATAGATAGATCTTATGTGATGAGTCAAATGGATTCAGCATTAAATTCGGAAGAAGGTAAGTAGTTCACTAAGGATTTCTCCATCTAAGAATTTCGCCATTCAACCAATTCCGATTCAAAACGTTCCTTGATATATCTGTCTCTCAGAATTGGCTATAGATAAAGCCTAGACGATGACTCATCTGAATTCAGCACCGAATTTCGGACAAGATATAGAGATTCACAAATAATTTCCGGTTTAGGAGATGTCACTTCCGTTTTTTTTTTCCAAAATTTCGTATGACTGTACGAAATAAGTGTGCACAAGAATATAAATCTTATGTGGGCAGCACATGACTTTCCCTGCAGACTCTAAATCATTTTCTCTTTATTCCTTTAATAATTTATTAAATTGAGTTTAATTGCGCAAAGTAACACTGAATTTGCACTTTTAATTCAACTTTTGCTTCATTTGGTAACTGGACATCTTTTGCAAAAATGCGAAGAAATTAAACAAAAATAACGTATGAAATATGCATTTAATTGATACATTTGAGCATGTGTAGTCTTTTATTTTAGATTTTGGCAATTTGTGCGAACCATTTCGTAAAAGAAGGCAGGTTCTTCTTCTCCGAGTTGCACCAAAATCTAATCAACACCAGGATATCTCACAAGTGGCTTATCTACCAAATTTTGTGAAATTTGTTTATTTAGTTTTTTAGCTAGATTGGATACATGAGATTTTTTCGGACAATTTTGCGAAAAAAGGCGGGTTCTTTTCCTATCTCGAATCGTACCAAAATCTAATTAGCACCAGGGTCACACACAAGTGACTTACGCATAAAATGTTATGAAATTTGGTCCATTAGTTTTTGAGTTAGAGTGGATACGTACATTGCACAGACACACACACACACACACACACACACACATGTCACACTAAAAATAGTTTTTTCGTGTTGTAGAGGTCCCAAAACGTGTAGATCCGTCGAAAACTCGAGTTGCGATTTTCGATACGATTCTAATACTTCCTTATACATTACCATGTATTGCAGGGAAAATAATTTTTTTTTTCAATTTTATGGAATAATATATATCGAATTTTTAACAATTCGCTTGTTTTCTATTTCTTTTGAGCCAATAGCATCTAAAAAAATCTAATGTGGGCAGTACATTACTTTCCCTACAGACTCATATTCACACTCTATTTATTTCTTCAATAATTCATTAAATTGAGTCCAATTGCTCAAAATAACAATTATAATTATTTTAAATTGCACAATTTTCGTTTTCATGTGGTAACTGGACTTATTTTCAAAGGTGGGGAAACGAAAATGCAAAGAAACTAAAATATCTCAAAAACAGCTAGTCCTAGAGTATTGGAGTTGGTTTTATTCTTTTCGCCGTAAAAAAATACGTATAAAATAAGCATTTAATTGATATATTTGAGTTTACGTAGTCTAATTTCAGGTTTAACGATTTTTGCGGGCCGTTTTGTAAAAAAACCCAGGTTATTTTCTTCCGAGTTATACCAAAATCTAATCAGCACTAGGCTCACCTACAAGAGATATACCTACCAAATTTTATGAAATTCGGTCAATTAGTTTTTCAGTTAGAGTGGATACAAAATCTTCAGACAGACAAACAAACAACCACACATACAATGACAAACATTGTTTTGTGGTAATGTCAATTTTAGGATATGCAAATTCAGCTTGCCGGGAGTGGATTCTATTTAAGCATGTTGACAATTTTTCTTATTTTAACGCCACTGAGAAAGGGTATGATGATACCCGAAAGCGCTCTGGCAGTTTTAAAACATTGTATGCATGTCTGAAGGATGTTTTTAATAAAATGACTTTTGTGATCTATTGATTTGTCATTCTGTTATATAAGTTTATCGATCTGAGAATTTGACGTGTATGCGCCATTAGTATCCTGTTTTACATATCAAGTTTATTAGTTTTTGTTTAGTCATCAAATCATGAAAATATCAATTTTTGTCTTATTGTCTAGTTATAAAGTCTGGCAATTTCTGAACATTTTGTTACCACTGATATTTTTGAATGTTATTTATTTACAGAGATATTGAGAAAATATTATACCAAGCATAAATGTATACTTTGACCGCATTTTTCTCAAAACACCGATTTATAAATTTAAGCGCGTAATATTTCAAGGACCGTGTGATGAATTCTTATGAAATTTCATATTCTTAGTAATGACACCATAGTTCAATTATTATACTGTATTGATATGCGTAATTTATAAACTACAAATTTTAGCAACGAAAAAATTGATAAAAATTCTGAAAAAGAAAATTAAATTAAAAAATGTATATTAATTTGCCCCATGAAAATTTTAAATACTTAAATAATTCTAGTGTGCAAGAATATTATGAATATTGTCACTAATAAAACACAAACTAGTTTAATTATATCAATAAAAAATTAAGATATAAAGCTCTCAAAAACGTATTATTATTTTACCCACAAAAACATATGTAAACTATAATTATTTTTCATGCAATAGTTTTCAATTTTCAACTATATTTTAATTTTAATTTTAAAGAATATTATTTGTCTTTACCCTAATATTTCATTCTTATAACTTCAATAGATTTTTTGAAGTTTAAATTTCAGTTGATTTTGTCGACATTTTTGTGCTTTCAAGATTGTCCCCTTAACGAATTCAGCAATAATGGGAAATATACGAAAAAACCAATTAAAAGTTGTCTAATTAGTAAAAATTGACCCCAGAAACGAATGAAATGCGTTTACGGAAAGTATTAAATAAACCTGTTAAAAGTTATATCATCAGGTTCTCTAACACAGTGGCACCTGCAATGCTTTTCAAAGAAACATTCTACCTCGAATTCAAATATGCTTTGCCTCTGACGGACGTTATTTTAACAAGCTCTACAATTCCCTTCATAAAAGTGCGTAATATTTATCATTCCCGAATATGATAGCCATTCATCAGTAACCATATTGTGTCCAATAAAATTCTTCTGTAACAGTTTTATTGTTATTT
This sequence comes from Amaurobius ferox, assembly GCA_951213105.1. Lineage (NCBI taxonomy): Eukaryota > Metazoa > Arthropoda > Arachnida > Araneae > Amaurobiidae > Amaurobius > Amaurobius ferox. The sequence continues at coordinate 103,356,433 of OX578144.1, forward strand.
ACTACTCAATAGATAATACTCCATAACTTTGCAATTAGAGTTTTTCCTCTCTGTTGCAAAATTCCCCGCTAGGGGCGCTGATATGACTTTCATTCGATCCAGCATGGTCACTTTACTATAGAGCATGGACACGAGCGCAAATAAACAACCTGCGTTGTAGAATGCGCAGAAACGTAAGGGCAGAAGGGCATTATTTTTATCATAGCGCGTAGTGGTAAACTGACGATGACGGCAATAAAAAAAAAAAAAAATTGAAGCTAAACCCATTAAACGTCAAAATTTATCTGTGTGATGAAAATAAATTATTTAGAAAACTTGAATAACAATTTATATTTAAAGTGCACTTTAGTAAATAAAATCTTTTAAGTGATTTTAAGTGAATTTACACTAATTCTCATTTTTACAGTAGTCACTAACTAGTATTCTAAGGATATACACATTTACTAGCAAATTCTGCAATGTATATGCTAGCGAGAGGAGAAAGGTACGTAATGATTTTTCTAAAAAAAAATTCTTGTATATATTTTAATGAAAGTGAATATTTTATTTTCCGGCTGATTAAAAATATCCATCAAAGACTACTAAAATTATCCTACTACTAAATATCCTACTAAAATTATCCTACTACTGAATATCCTACTGAAATTCGAGGTTAAACGATTGTAAGTTTCTAAAGTAGCCGTTTTTAATACAGAAATAATAAAAATTTCCGTACTGCTAAGCAAACGAGTATTTTATTTTGGAAACTTAAGACAAAATTGTCCGTCTGATGTCACGTGCCCATGCTCTATAGACAGACTTAACGTGTACACCCATGGTCATTTCCTTACAAAGTTATTGAGGTGCTTAAAGACCATCCTAGGAATCCTATTTAATGGTTAGTTCATGCATATATGTAATAAGCTGTAAGCAGTCTCAGAATTTGGGGGGAGAAGTCGCCTAAAGCAGAAATAAATTTATATTATATTTAATAGTGAATCTTCTATGCTAACAATACCTGGAATTTGACGCAGATGGTCGCTTAATGCAGGTGACTTAGACAATTTTCACTGAACCATTGTTTTTCCCATATATAATAACCATTAAAAATCTTAAATATTGGACAATTTGATTCAATCTTCTCTGATATGAACTTGAACGATATTAACTGTGTAGTGAGTTTTATAATAAGCGACTTAAATGCAAAGTTACATTGTTCTGGCAGACCGTCAAGGTTTCTATATTGTTTTCATATTTTTTTTTTTTGAACTGATGAAATTTTTTTTGTGCTGAGAAACAAAATATGTAGTTCGAGGATATATTTGTTCGAAAGTAGGCCATGGGTAAAATATTGAAAACCACTCTTTTATACCATCACAAAGCGTCTCATTTTCTTTATTGTTTCGGTTTATCTTAAGTTTCTGTTGAAAAAGAGCACATATGTCAGGATATGTGATGGATTTGATCATCCATTTTCTATTCCTTTAAATTAGTCTTCAAAATAAGAAGATGATGGACTTTGATGCCTTGATATGTTGTTTAACTGCTTATGCTTGTATATTTGCTTGCACATTTTTTATTGGTTGCAACAACTTTATTACTGATTTGGATTTAGCATTAAAATATGGAGGAGGTTGGGCGGTTCACTAAGAATTTTCATGTCCGCTTTTTTCCACATTCAGCTTAGATAATGATTGATATAGATTCTGCATAAAATTCCAAAGAAGGTAAAATGGCTTTAGAGATTTTCTCCCCGGTTCTGGAGATATCATGTCCGATTCAAAACATTACATTTTCCTTGAAACATCTATATTTCAAGACCTGCTATAGCTATAGCTTAAATGATGACTGATATGAGTTTAGCATAAAATTCCCGAGGACAATGGTGTGGGGTCACTGAGGATTTCTATTTTCGGTCTTTTCCACATCTGATTAATATGTTTTTTGAACTATTAATTTCTCAAAATTGGTTATAACTAGAGCTTAGATGATGACTAGTATGAATTCAGCATCATTACATTCCGGAGCAGGTGAGGAGAGGCGCCTCTAAAAATTTCCATGTCAGATTTTTTTCACTTATAACTAAAATTATTTCCTTAAAACATATATTTATAACGATCATCTGTACACAATGCTTAGATGATGACTGATATAGATTCAGAATTGAACAGGCAATCTTTCGGGATCTTTTGTCCTTGGGCAGGACGAATAAAACTTTAGGGAGACAAATTTTCTATTTACCCTGTATAAATATATCTAAATGCTGTGATAGAAATAAAAACTTAGTGAAAAATGTTTCCGGAGGAAGGGGGGCGAATAATCGTCATCGGGGGAGCTTTGCCCTCCCCCCCGGATGTATGCCTAGAAGAAACACTGGAATTGAATTCCAGAGGGGTGGGAACTAAGGATTTCAATTCTCGACTGAGGAGACGACATCCGGTTTTTGCAAAAATTCGTATGACTGTGCAAAATAGAATAAACAAGAAAGATCAATCATGCTTAAAGCATTGATTATGAAACACTTTCCAACTTAACTGCAATTTTATTTAAACAAGTCTAAAATGCAATACATTCCTCGGTAATATTTTGAAACTTATCACAATACTGCATTAATTTATTATATTTGAAAACTTAAACCTTCATCGAAAAAAAATGAACTTCATTCAAATGACGGCATTGAAATATAAATTGCCTGGTTTAAACATCTCTAAAATGTGATACATTCCTCGGTAATAGTTTTAGAATTATCATAATACTACGATAATTTATTATATTTGAAAACTTCATCGAAAACAACTGAAATTAATTCAAATGACGTCATAGAAAAAGTAACACGCCTGGATCTCTCTATAAAAACAGGATTTCATTCATAACTTTCTCCCATTCATTACATTCATCACAATACTATAATAATTTATTTTATTTAAACATCTTGTTTAAGACCATGGAGCTACAAGAAATTAAACTCTATGCTTGAAACTTCATCGAACAAAATCGTCCTTCTCTTTATGAAATCAATTAATATTTCATTCATATCAGCCATGCAGATTCCATGGACTAAATTATTTTGTGTTAAAAAAATACAGGAATTCTAATACAACTAATTCTACATATTTTGCTGTTTACATTTTACATAGGTGAAAAATAGGTTTAGTTGTAGAAATAATCAAATTTAGATGAGCATTTAAACTCAAATATATTGTCATTGCGTTGTTTCAGTATGTAGATGCACAGAATTTAAGCAAAAATAAAGTAGTTTTAGGACGGATACAACACTCAATATGAATTAAAAAGAACTTAAAAAAATCACGAATTTGAAACAAGATGGATGCCATATATCATTTTGAAGTGGGTCATGTGATCGTTTCATATCATGGTCACGTGATCGTTTCATATAAGAGGTGTAATTATTATTTTAAATTTTATTTAAAATACTACTGAATATATTTCGCTGAATTTTTTTTATTCGCTGAATATATTTTATGGAACAATTTAAATATTACCTAAAATTTTCGAAGCAATTTGTGAATTTTAAATCCGCTTAAAAATTTTTTGAAAAATTAGGTCCCATAGGGCTCAATGTATTTCATTTTTTCGACCCGGGTTGAATCCAAAACTAATTGGGTGATATTATTCATTTATATTCCCATAGGTTCTACAGACCGTCTGAACAACATACTAAAATTTCATTTTGATTAAGTCATTTTTACGGCAGTTATCGTGCTAACGGACAGACAGACAGACAGACTGACAGAATGAACAAAGTCATAAACACTTTTCAACTTTGTTGTAAAGTGTTAAATATGCATAATAGTTCCGTCAATATAGAGAGCTTACATATCATTTGTTACCACATGATGGCACCTTCATAAATTTATTGTTAAATGATATGATTTTCATTTGAGATGAAAAAAATCAACATATATTATACACAATAGAACAATCCAAATAATTGCATTATTTAATAAATTACACTTGTTGTGCATTATTACTTTCCTTATATACATAATGTATAAGGAAAGTATTGTGATGGGGTCGAAAATTCGAATTCGAGTTTTCGACGAGAGAGCACGTTTCAAGCATCCCTGATCACGAATCAAACATTTTTGAAGTGATGTCTGTATGTGTGTGTGTGTGAAAGTATGTGTGTGTGTGTGTGTGTGTGTGTGTGTGTGTGTGTGTGTGTGTGTGTGTGTGTGTGTGTCAGTGAGTCTGTGGAGAGGATAACTGGCGAACAAATGGACCGATTCGAACGAAATTTGGTACAAAAATCACAATCTGTAAACACTGGAAGTCTATTGCTTTTATCCGCCATCGAATGTTCAGAACCCCCCTAAATTTTTGAGTGAAATTTTGAAAAAATCGTCAAAAAATCAAAACCGCTAATAAAGTTACGCAAATAGACATTTCTTATGTAATTTTTCATTAGAAAACGATTGACATAAATTTTAGAACGCTAATATGAACTGTTCTCGAGATATTGCACATTTTTCAAAAAAATTATCAAAAAGTTATATAAAATAAAAAAAAATATTTTCTATTGAGAAACATGCTCACTTTTCATATGTAATATCATGCGATGAATTCGGTGGCATCATTCTCGTGGATTTAGCTCGTTCCATTCATGAGAGAAGATAATTTGAGTAATACTTTTGTATTTGAACGCCAATACTCATTTATCTGCTATAAGAATAACTTATTTCTGCGTCCATAACGCTTGGCGAGATTTTGGCGACGAATTTGGCGGAATATCGCCAACTTGGCGACTTTTTGAAATGTTGCCAAATTAACGAAAATCTCGCTAAATGGATAAAAATGACGCTAAATCAATAAAAATGACGAGTAATTGTCGAAAATTCAATATCTTGGAAAGAATATAAGTATCTACTATAAGAAAAACCTATTCTTCTTACTGTAAAAGTAGTAAATTCATTGCATTATATAAGGAAAGTTATGTGTTACCCACATCAGATTTTTCTTTTTATATTTCCACTGCCCTTTAATTCATTACGTATGTCAAGGGAAAAAATTGCTATTGGACGACAATTCATCTTTCGATTTTTAATTGATTCTCATGTCTTGAGCGTCACCGGAACACTGAAAGTAAACAACATTTTACTAATAGTGTCTATGAATTTTGGGACAGGATAACCTTCGGATAAATTGAGGGAATCTAATGAAGTTTGATACGAACGTTTCTATTTATATAAGTCAGAAGCATATTAATATTCGAGAAAGATGAACCAGACAAGAGAAGGGACTTTAATTTTTAAACATTTTTTTTCTTCAAAAATTGAAAAGATTTTTAAAAGTAATTTTGCTAACATTTTCTGCCGAAATAATCATTTTATATGTAAAATATTTAGTTAGCAAATAGTTAGCAACATATATTGTATATCGTCAACACTGCAAAACCAAAGTAAGAGCAAATCATAAAAGAAATATGCATTTACTGTTATCATATGAGTGATCGCTTCGTAAGTATTTTTAACAAACGTGGTTACAATTTAGCAAAAACCAATTCAAGATAGATTTTTGCAATGAGCGAAGTCATGTCCATCGTAAGGTTTTGCCATTTTCCCCCCGGGGAGGCCCACTCTTTGAGTGATGAACGGATCCGGGGGGGGTATATAAATCCGGGGAACCGGCTGTCGTGAAACCGGCCGTCGTGTAGTTAGACCTCGGACTTTTCCAGGTGGATATGATCGCATGGAATTTGTCTATTTATGACCTGAGGCCAGATCTGGCCGGCGACCGGGGTCGAGTTTGTCGGGTGTTCTTCAGACCTTGCCCGGTGAATGATTCTGCCGAGTTCGTTGCCCTGGCTGTGGCTTTGCTGGATGAGAGGTCGTTCGTTCGCAGCTGGACAGTATATCGGTACAAACCAACAGGTTAACGTGGCTAGTTGCTTAATCATGTAAGGTTTTGCCAGAGAAAAATATCAAAGACATGCCAATGAACCTATACTTCTGCGTAGAGATTCGGTTTACAAAAATAAAAGGGCCACTCTGAGTTTAAGATACATCAGAAACTTATGTAGCCCTAGTACAAAAAATGCCACCATAGGAGCGTAGTTCCCAGATGAAAAGAGGGAGTTTGAAATTTTCCAAGAAAACTGTACCTTGGAAGCTAACGTCTTAAGCAACTCCGTTGTTGCCTCCCTTACTCGGAAACAATAAAATCAGTAAACTTTGTCAGGACTTTTATACGACTGACTCTGAGATCAGGCATGATTCTCTGCTAGCAACGACTGCATATCACAGTTTTAATGATAACGCTCCGACAGAAGAAGCATCGCCATAAGTTTTTGAAGAACAAAAGTCTTGAAACAGGATGTATTCCGGAATACCCATGTTGGAGTTACTTCTGTTAAAATTGCTGCTGTTTGTCAGAAGACTCTTTAAATTTTAATAAATTATTTTGTTTGGGCCAAAATCTGTTGTCTTTATCAGTCACTTTAGTATATGCAATTGACACGAATCTTACACACTCGCCGGTACGCTGACAATCTTTGAGACACATACTAGCTCTCCCATGCAAAAAGGAGAAGGATATCCTTATACAAATATTAATTTTACATCCATGAAATTTGATATACTTATTTGATATACATATAAAGTCAATAACAACTAACATTCTATTGATTTATACTAAGAACAAGCTTTTAAAAATTATAAGTTATAACAGTTAGGATCAATCTGTGAGAAGCAATTCAATATATAGATCCTGTCCGTTTTCGTTTTCATCACTAATTAAATATGGTACTTTGCAATATAATTGGCATCATGTAGAGCAAATACAGGTGTGAAGAAGATTCTTTAACTTAACCTGCTATTTTTAATATATAATTTAAATATACTCCCAAAGAATCTTTTGAAAATTCTTAAAATAGACATTAACATTTTTAGAACATTAAAAAATTTAAAAGTAGGACGCTCCAGACGTCAAGTCTTACTATCTTTGTTCCGTTAGTCACATCAATAGGTACGTCTGTTGCCACAATTTGATGGTGTAAAGTTGTATTTTTTGTTACAGTATAGTAGAATGCACCATACAACAGAATCTTTCTTTTCTCTCACCGTCTGTATCGACATGACGTCGTTGTCTGAGGAAACAACCCCTTTGTTGTACCCTTTTGATTAACCTTTCACCTAAATACAATCAATATTTGTATACTTTTGTTTCTAAGTAAGAAAAAGGTTGAATTATAGATAGAATTACAATTGGTTGAAATATAATAAAAGGATATACCGAGAATGTTCTGAGTAAAGAAGGAAGCACGTACTCTTTACAGCAAAAAAATTAATGCAATTATATACTATTAAATAAATGAAAAATATATATAAATACTAATTATATTATTGTGGAATTTTATCATTGTGTAAATTTATTATAGTGGATATTTAAAAACGAAAATTATGTATTAATAACTGAAATAACTAATAACCCAACCACGCACACACACACATACATACATACACACACACACACACATATATATATATATATATATATATATATATATATTATCATATATATATATTACCATACTTATAATTATTTAAGAATTTTCTAGTGTTAATTGAAAACAGTAATCAAATTAGTAAGGCACCACGCTGCCTTTTTTATATTTTTCCATATGGATATTATATATATATATATATATATATATATAAATATATATATATAAATGCAATGTAATAAAAAATAACAACAATGTATCAAAATTAGCCGGGGGGGATTGTGACCCCCACTTCCCGGTTAAGCCAGCTTTATGTCATGACGACACTCCCGAAAGCTGATACACTGTCGAAAACCAAGTAACACAATACTTAAAACACAAACATTATATATTAAAAGTCCAAAAAGTGAAAGACCTATACCGAAACTACCAATACATAAATATCTAAATTCCCAATACCACAAAACAGCAGCACAAAAGACAGTATATAAAACATCAAGAAGACAATAATACAAACCAACTTCGCACCTACATCAAAACACAAAAGTAAGTATCGACTTAGTGTCTTCTATTAATATTTTACAGATTGAAACACCCAGCAACCTCAATACCAATACCTCCAAGGCAATGCTATACCTCTAATTTTTCTAACTGCAAGTGTGCTTTTATATAAATACAAACTGTAACTTTCCGTTACGGTTATATTGTAAAACTTTTTAATGACGTCACCGATGAAACGTTTAGGGTAACCCTTTGCAACAGCCTCATTCAGGAAACACACATCGCTTTCATATCGATTTTTTCACAGCTATTAAGTATCGTATCAAAGCAAAATATAAAATTTTGGGTTTTAATATGAATTCCATTAGATTTCCGTACATTACACTTATTCCTAAACTACATAAAAATCCTGTTAAATTTAGACCTGTCACGAATGGTCATAAAACTTATTTAACTAAAGCTAACGAGAAATTACTAAAACTTTTGAAAGACATTATGTTAAAAATTAAAAATACTGGAGTTTATTTCATAAATAATAGTAATGAAATGATAAAAAAACTTAAAAATAATTCTGACAATTTACACTTCGAGAGTTACGATTTCATTGATCTTTTTTGAAACATAGACATAAATGATTTCTTTAATATTCTAATGGAGATTTATGAAAAATACAAAATGAAAAACAGAATAAAAAACATGTTTTCAAATGTTTAGTTAAAATGGTTCTTTTTGAAACAGTTTTATACGATGGAACAGATTTTTATAAACAGAGATATGGCATTCCTATGGGAGGAGGTTGCTCCTCTATACTTACCGATATCTATTTAAATAAATATGAAGAAGGCACGAATATATTAAATGAAATGTTATATATTCGTTATGTGGATGATATTCTATGTGCTTGCCCAGATAGTCAATATTCCTTAGACTTCACATTTTATCCTTTCAGCTTAACTCTAACAGAAACTGCATGTAATCAAGATCAAAGCATTAATTTCAAGGACTTAACAATATACAAGAATTCAAATGGATCCGTGGGATTTAGACTATATGATAAAAGAAAATATTACAATTTTAAAATCAATTACATTATAAATTGGAATACTTGTTTACATCGTAATGTATTCAGAAATATAATATTAAACTTTTTGATAAGAAACAAAAGACTTAATAGCCGTGAAAAAAATCGATATGAAAGCGATCTGTGTTTCCTGAATAAGGCTCTTTCAAAGGGTTACCCTAAACGTTTCATTAGTGACGTCATTAGAAAGTTTTACAATATAACCGTAACGGAAAGTTGCAGTTTGTATTTATATAAAAGCACACTTGCAGTTAGAAAAGTTAGAGGTATAACATTGCCTTGGAGGTATTGGTATTGAGGTTGCGGGGTGTTATCTGTAAAATATTAATAGAAGACACTAAGTCGATACTTACTTTTGTGTTTTGATGTAGGTGCGAGGTTGGTTTGTATTATTGTCTTCTTGATGTTTTATATACTGACTTTTGTGTTGCTGTTTTGTTGTATTGGAAATTTAGATATTTAAGTATTGGTAGTGTCGGTATAGGTCTTTCACTTTTTCGACTTTTCGTATAGCATTTTTGTGTTTAAAGCATTGTGTACTTGGTTTTCGACAGTGTATCAGCTTCCGGGAATGTCGCCATAAAGCTGACTTAATCGGAAAGTGGGGGTCACAACCCCCCCCCCCCGGCTAATCTTGATACATTGTTGTTCTTTTTTATTACATTGCATTTATATAAATATACTTGGTTGAGCAGTTTGGCGCCTTTGAATATGTTTTCTGTATTTTAATTTAGTTGAAGTAGATATATTTGGATATATATATATATATATATATATATATATATAATGTTTAATACCTTATATAATATTTAAATGTTGAAGGGATTACAAATTGAAATACAAAATAATAAATAATTTAAGAAGATAAATATAGTGACAGCTATACTATCCCTAATTGACGCTTTGACAATTTTTGTCACAAACCTGCTGTGTCCAATATATGACATTAGCTATAAATTTCGATGCTATGGGAAAACACTAACAAAGACTATAACTTTCGTATGACTAAATCTCCCTGAATATCAATAATCATTTTACGGGTCTTTTATTGCTGAAATTTTTACCCCTCCCCCCTAGAAGCCCGAAGCCCTTTGGCGTACCTCAAGGAGTGCGCATGCAACACTTTGAGAAATAATATTGTGAATAAAATAATTCAACTTTCTCCACTCGTCTATTTCACGTTGGGACAAATTAGGCTATTGTTTGGGGACATAAGAGAGAATTTTGACAAAATTTAGCAAAATTTTTCTAACCTGTCGCGTTTTCGAAAATGTAGCCAAATTGACGAAGATTCAATATCAGATAAGTAAGTTTAGATCCTTTAATAAATCATGTCGCTTTGTGAGATTAATGTAATTTTCTTTACTCAATATATAGTGAGTTCCACATTAAGGTCAAGAAATACATTTTTTATCAAGTCCAGGGGGTCCTAAATTAATTGCGTTTTGTTAGGGGGTGGGTATATTAATTAAGTTTCAATAGGTGTTTGTGTAATATTTAATGAATAAATATAATGAAACAAGTAGCATGGTCTGCATGTGTTCACGCAGTGCCACCTATAGGGAGAACAGATTTGAATTCGAGTGAGGAGATCCTGGTGCCAAAGCGGATTCCGGAATTTCTTATATGTTATTACTATTTTTACAGCAGGGCAGATTTAAGGGAATTCTTTTACACAACTTTATCCACCCCGTGAAATGTCGGGTGAAAATCTTGTTCATATTACAATTATCACGGATATCATATAGAGCGGCAGTGAGAAAAGCAAATAAAGTACAGTCCTCTTCGTCATCTCTTCTACCATCATTCTCCCTCGACCATCGTCTACTAGATAAAGTTTAAATTCCTACGTTTTAAAATCACGTTCCTTCACGCTCTTCCTCGTGAAACCAACCTTCTGACTTCACTTGCTATAAATCACGGTCCGGTTTCTTTTGTACATATGTATCAACTTCTCCAAGCGTGAGGATGCCTCCTGTTATCGTTCGTTGGAAATTTGAAAAAGCTGCGTTTTTCAGCGTTAAAAAACGTCGTGACGAACCTCGTTACCTAATGATGCGTCCGCGTTCCATGATAGTGGTGGGGTTTCCCCCCGTTCCATTTTTACGAAATGCCTAATGACTCAAGATAAAAGCAGCTGTCTTTCATGTGTTGAAATATTTTACAATGGACTTTAGATCTGAGATGGATGCGTTCGGTGTGGATCTATACCGGTTCGATGAAAATAAAATAAATTGTATTTTTTTTTTATCGAATGAAATCGATTGTTATTTCCGACTAGCTGTATATCCGTTGTAAGGGATATATGATATAAAGAAAGTTAATTCGAAATTTGCGCTGAAGTTTTAATATTTGGAGTTTTTACTTTTGAAATTTTATAATAAATCTTATTAAAAATAAAGAAGAGAGTTATTCGGTGTTGAGATAATAAATAGATTGTGTAAATATCGGCTCAAGTTTACACAAAAGGTTTATTTATAGCTGTGTTAAAAAAAATTGAATCCCCGAAAAAATTCTGTTTTCAATATAAAAGCTTTCTTTTTTTTAAAATCCGGACTGCCCTACCTACCCGAAATTCGAAAACCCAGACCACCCGACTCGACCTAGGGCACGAGCAGCAATTTGAGTGACCGGGAACAACCTACCCGAAGGTGTAATATATCTGTTTGGATGCCCGAGAGAGTGCCAGTAAATTTACACTGGAGTCAACAGGCGTGACAACTACAGGGCCAAACCCTCTTTCCCCTGCCACCATTTTCTCGGAAGAAATTTCGGATCCGCAGAAATAACGTGTCCGTACCATCGAGAAGCAATTAGGCAATTTATAATAGTTCTTTGGACTGTATTTGGCACGGGGATATTTTTGGGGAGCTTCGGGAATCAAACTCTCAGTGCACTCCCTGTGCATTCCCTGAGCCTTAACCACTAGGTCATGCGTGCTCCCCCACTAAAAAAATTAAATATTTAATATACCCTGACAAACTCAAATGTTGCATCACAATTTTAATTCCTTGACCCTTATTTGAAAATTTCACCCTCAGGGAACGCCACGAGCTGTTCTACGAAGTGGTTTCAAATAAATTTCGAAATTGGCTGTTATTATTTAAATTTAAAATCGCATTGGAGAAATTTTTTCTAACTAATTTTTTGTTTTCGTGACGCAATAACATGTGATGGGTCTTACTCCTCCCACAAGTTATTGTGTCCATTGGGAGGTCCATTCTCCTCAAATGTATTAACAGTAATTTGTTCCGTTATCGCCTATGTAGGAAATTCGAAATATTCTGCAACTCAAAAGTGTAAAAATTCTATCATAAAATAGCCGAAAGAACCAATGAGTAAATATAGAAACACTACATTTTGAGACACATCAGAAATACAACCTTACGAAAAATTAACGAAACAAAAGGTCCGCAAAACAAAAAAATGACCAATAATAGGATGTAGTATAATATAAATATTAAAAAGCTGATAAAAAGTAGCAACCTGTTTTAAAAGCAAAATTATCCCTCATCTTCAGGATACAAAGGCCCCAACCACACCAGTAGCAGTGAGACGCTTGCTTGCTTTTGCTGGTGATGTTGCTGTGCCTTTTTAACAAGGATAATTGAAGTATGCATGCAACAGTGCCCATTTTATAGAAGGGAAATAATGGTCACATTACTTTAATGGATAGGGCGTTATCCATATAGAAATCCGTCGTGTATGAGGTTTTTACAATGGCGCCTGAACAACTAAACCAAGTTAGATGTAGTAGATGATTGCGGTCTATAAAATAATGAATGTGGGCTGTAGAATGAGAAATTCACAAATAAACACTTAATGTCAATGGACTGTAACATATTTATGACACGCAACATGATGATCCTATCTTATCCGCTGAAGTTGAGCTGCTTGAACCCCTCCGTCACAAAGGTGGTGTGTTGGCTGTCCGGCTACCATTTGAATGGTGACGACACTGACTTACAGACTGTATAAACTTTACATTTAATGAAACCTTCAAAGAACATAAAGCTGAATTACAAATCAATCACTAAAAATGCTGACTTAGGAAACAAACACATAAAATTGCAGTAAACGGCGGCTATGCCGAACAGCTGGTGAAGTAGCAGAAAGTTAAATGTTCAAATCACGTCCGGATCATCATTTTGTGGCGGGTTCTACTTCCAGGTACGCGATGAGGTTGCACCTATTGAGCTATTTTCCTTAGAAAGGCAATTCTTTTTTCCTTTTGCTATTATTTGAATTTCTGACGACACTAACTTACTGCCTTTATAAACTTAGCATTTAATAAAACTTAAGAACAATAAGTTAAGTTACAAATCAAGCACTGAGTACGATGGCTCTGGAAACAAACACATAAAATGACAGACACGGGGGCTACGCCAACCAGCGGAACCACTTGCCACTTTGCTACCACTTGCTGCTTTTGCAGGTATCGGCTATTTCGTTCTGAAGAGAGCTAAAAACCTTGAAAGCAGTCCATGGATACTGATATCTACAATCATAGAGCAATCCTAGATTTAGGAATGATTATATTTAAACAATTCTATGATTATGTTCGTATAAAACAGTATTAATTATATTATTTCTTATATGTTCTAATTCTGTTATTTTTTCAAGATGAGAAATTATTTGTTGTAGTAGGACCCGTCTAAAGGGGACATTGCTAGTTGATTATTCTGAAAATTATCCGATTTATATATTTTAGAATCACATATTTATGTAGTGCTGATGAGCCTTAAATCTTCAAACGTGAAACCTGTTCTACGATGACAGTCGCTGCACTAGTTGCTTAATTCATAAAGAATCAGTAATTGACCTAATAGAATTTTTCTTAATTAGTTCTGAATCATTCCATGCATTTGCTTCATGATGCATGTGATACTGGAAATTTATTTCGAAAAACTTTCCACGAAATAGTTACCACTTATGTAATTGATATAAAACTGAGTTAAGTAGAAAATAGTTTTCTTAATAATCGCTTCTTATTCTCCATTCTAAAAGTCCAATATATATATCCTCTTTAAACTAAACTGTCCTTGTCCATTTGAAGCGTTCTTCAGCCACTCAATCCGCAAAAAAACAGACAAAGATCGAGTTATATTCATGCTAAGCCATTTAGAGAATGCATCTATTGTTCAGTCGGGTGGAAGTTTCTACATTTTATTCACTTTTTACTTTATTTTGAGAGTGGGGGAGAACTTCAATAGCAGATCGGATTTCTCTCTTCTATTGGATTACTTATTTTTCATTTTTTTTTAAAATGCATTGGTCTAAGATTTGTCCAGAGAGAGAAAGAGAGGGATAGTTTGAGCGTCAATCCTGGAAATGTCACTATCTTCCATTTCGTTGAATAGGAGCATATTAGAAAGGGGATTTTAAATCATTTTATTACTGCTTTTCCAGAAGTTTTATTTTGTTACAATATATGAACATATTTATTAATCATTCTCATAACACACTTCATTTAGGGATTGTACTCTCGCTGCGGATAACACAATCCATGGATCGGTTTTGTGGTTATTGTGACATAGAGTACATGCAAAATTCTACCAAGTTTTTTTTCTGGCATTGTAGGCATCGACTGTTTCATGTTGGTCAGTGTATTGTGTAAAGAAACTTGCTTCCCCAATCGAGAATCGAACCCCTGATCTTTGTACTGTTTAGCCGACACTCTACCGTTGAGCTACTGGCATGAAATTGCACTCTGTTATCGTCGAAAAGGACTCAGCAGTTGTAAGTGCGAAATAGCGATTTTAACTTTCGGGCTGCCACTATAGCCGCGTTTTGGCAGCATGATTTTTTTTTTACACATCTGAGATATAATACGAATGGCATGTAAATAAAGACTCACAGAAGTATTAAAATATATTTTAACTTTTCTTTAATGCAATTATAGCAACAGAACAGTTAATATGGGGTATTCACGGAGCTAGAAATTGCGCTCCTAAGCCAACGAAATTTTGCTGTTAGGGTCTTAGGCTGGCACTCGAAGAGCAAACGATTTGAGCCACCCTGCACACCCATTGGCCGGCAAATCTCGTTTCTCGCATCTATTGAACACCCTCCGATATATTTGTAGTGAACGCTGTATGTGTTATTAAATCATGATCATTCTACTTTTTTTATGCTGCATCGGTTAAAGTAAAAAGTTTGCTTAATCTACTGCTAAATACAAAGCAAGTAAAATGTAAGTCGCAATCATTTTCACACTACTTCATACCTTTCTCTAGTTGTTCACACGATGATAGGAACAATCATGAGACTTTTCACACGAAACAAGTGGGTATTCAACCTTTGAGTCAAACTATATATATTTTTCAAAATTTATTTTCTGCATTCACATCTTCACTATATACTGCACAAATTTGGTCCAAATGTTTGAGATTACGAAGTTCCAAGGATTTTGACAAAATCTCTTTTTATACATAAACTATATATATATATATATATATTTCAAATTTTTCTATTGCGTTTACATCTACATAATATAAAAAACGTACCACCTAAATTTCATTCAAATCGCTTCAGTGATTTTTGAGATTAAGAAGGTCTTCTTAGATATTATAAATTATTTTTGTCACCTACAGACTGGCAAAAATAATTTCTAATATCTAGGTATCCCACCGATGCATTTAAGGTGAAAACTCGATTAAATCACTATCACCATATTTTTCAAATACTGCATCGTTTAAAGTAAAAAGTTTGATTTATTCACTGTTAAACTATATTTATTAAGAATACTGGCACGCTAACACCATACTTCCACTGCGTTGGAATGCATGCCGTAATTTTAGTGGCTATCAAAGTATATCATACTCGCAGCCAGTTTTAATTAAAAAAATATTAATTAAGATGTGCGTAAGAAGAAGATACCATTAAAGGAAAAATTTCAAAATTTGAAGATATCAAATTTCAAGGTACGTTAAAAACAGGTCAAAATATTGCAGATTTCTTGAATGGTTTGTCCTCGGCGTCCCTTTTTTCTCAAAAGAGGACTCTGGCAAGCAAAGTTTTGCAGAACACATGTTCATGACAGACAGTTGCAATTTGATATGTTGAGTGTCTTGACTGCTCCAAGTGTGCTGGAAAAAGAAACAAAGATCTATGAAAAGGACTGATATCCGATAAAAAGAATCTGATGTGAGCAACACATGACTTTAATTATATAATGCAATGAATTTACTACTTTTACAGTAAAAAAAATAGGTTTTTCTTATAGTAGATACTTATATTCTTTCCAAGATATTGAATTTTCGACAATTAGTCGTCATTTTCATTGATTTAGCGTCATTTTAATCCATTTGGCGAGATTTTCGTTAATTTGGCAACATTTCAAAAAGTCGCCAAGTTGGCGACATTCTGCCAAATTCGTCGCCAAAATCTCGCCAAGCTTTACTGACGGAGAAATAAGTTATTCTTATAACAGATAAATATTGGCGTTCAAATACAAAAGTATTACTCGAAGTATAGTTTCTCATGAATGGAACGAGCTAGATCAACGAGAATGATGTCACCCAATTTATCGCATGGTATTACATATGAAAAGTGAACATGTTTCTCAATAGGAAATATATTTTTTTATTTTATATGACTTTTTGATAATTTTTTTGAAAAATGTTAAATATCTCAAGAACGGTTCATGTTAGCGTTCTAAATTTTATGTTAATCGTTTTCTAATGAAAAATTACATAAGAAATGTCTATTTGCGTAACTTTATTAGCGGTTTTGATTTTTTGACGATTTTTTCAAAATTTCACTCGAAAATTTAGGCGGGTTCTGAACATTCGATTACATTTAAAAACAATAGGCTTCCAGTGTTTATGGATTGTGATTTTTGTACCAAATTTCGTTCGAATCGGTCCATTCGTTCGTCAGTTATCGTCTCCATAGACCCACTGACACGCACACACACACACACACACACACATACTTTCACACACACACAGACATCACTTCAAAAATGTTTGATTCGTGATCAGGGAAGCTTGAAACGTGCTCTCCCGTCGAAAACTCGAATTCGAATTTTCTACCCCGTCACAATACTTTCCTTATACATTATGTATATAAGGAAAGTAAAAAGTCAAACTTGTAAAATAAATGAAATTCTTCATCTTTACAAAAAGTGTCTGACATAAAAATGATAGAGATGAAGAACTATTGCTAAGTTTATCAAACTTTATGAATGAAAAGTATATGGAGAAAAAGTTATTGGAATCGTAATATGCTTGGCAAATTTATCTAACATCTATAGAGATGCAATATGTATCAGTTCAAATTTCCTAATTTCATTGCAGCAGGAAATTGCTTTGGATAGAAAGAGGTAAATTTACCAAGTTCATTATTACATACATACATGCAATCAATTTTTCTCTCTATACTTTTCAATTATGAAGTTTGATAAACTTGGCAATAGTTGTCGTCTCAATCATTTTTATGTCTGACACTTTTTGGAAAGCTGCAGAATTTTTACAAGTTAGTTTTTTTTTTATCGGATATCAGACCTTTTAGTAGATATTATATGCGACATTTACGAGTTTTCAAATAGTCATTACGGTTCCTTAAAATTTGAAAATTGTAAATATTTTAATTTTTCATTTATAGAAAGAATACTCAGCATACCGGATTTGAAATTTTTTAAACGGATTTTCTGTAGAATTTTGGATTTAAATCACCCTATTTGATAGAAAAACTAGGGGGGAAAAAACTGATGAGTTCGACAATTGAAAGATTTTTAATAGGCATTAGAGTTTTCCTTTCTGAATTTGATAAGTGATAATTTTCTGTGTGTTTAAATAAAAGTAGCAAATGAATACTCAATATGACAAACGCTAAACTTCTAACTTTATTAGTCGACTTTAGAGTTCATGCAAATGTGGAAATTTCATAGGGAAGCAAAATGTACTACCTTTGACACATTAACATAAAAAACTAGTTGGAAAAAATAAGCCAAATCTATAACATCTTATCTTATTATACCTATCATATAAAATATTTAAAAATCAGCGTTCTACTCCTTTTAGTTTCTGAGATACAAGATAGTACACAGCCACTTTGATTTGTGGGGAAAATGTTCGTCAGGCCCTTTAACATTGTGCGTTAATTTTTTGAAGAGAACTTGGCTAGCATTTTGCCCCACACTCTAATAGGTAAAATATTGTGGCGGATTTGAAATTTCGAATGTGAGTCTTACATGGAAGAGAACTTGTCAAGCATCCCTAAGAATCGAACGTGTTTGTGTGTGTGTTTGTATGTTTTTGTGTGTGTATGTTTGTGTGTGCTTGTGTGTATGTTTGTATCTGTGTTTGTATGTTTGTGTGTGTGTGTGTTTGTGTGTGTGTGCTTGCGAGTGTGTCTATAAGTGCAATATTTCGAGAACAAATAGAGTGTTTCGATCGCAATTTAATAAGATTATTACAACAGGTGAATATTGATACCCATTGATTTTGTGTGTGTGTTTGTATGGTTATGTGTGTGTGTATGTTTGTATGTTTGTGTGTGTGTTTGTGTGTATGTTTGTGTGTGTGTTTGTATGTTTGTGTGTGTTTGCATGTTTGTGTGTGCATGTTTGTGTGTGTTTGTGTGTGTGTGGTTGCGAGTGTGTCTATAAGTGCAATATTTCGAGAACAAATAGAGTGTTTCGATCGCAATTTAATAAGATTATTACAACAGGTGAATATTGATACCCATTGATTTTAAACTTACTCGAATAATCTTAAGATACCCAAATTTTAGAAATATATTTTTTTAAATCATTGAGTAATCAGAATCTTTAATATGTTACATAAATAATAATTTTTTACGTAATTTCTCATCAGAAAGTTAATGCCATAAATTTCAGAGCGTTGTCATGAACTGTTTGTTAGATATTGCAAGTTTTTCAAGCAAATAGAAAAAATTACATGAATTTAGAAAATTGGAAGTATTAAATTTAGAAAATTGGAAGTAAGATGTATTTCATATTTGCTCACATTTTATATTTGCTTACGTTTCATATTTGCTCAAATTTCACATTTGCAATATTATGCGACAAATTTGTTGACATCGTTCTCGTAGATCTAGTTCGTTGCTTTCAAGAGGATTTGTACAACAATTTTGTATTTTCGTTAAGATATTCGCTTCTTCCAAATTAAACAACAAAATGTTAAATCCGTTATTTACATATGAAAAATATCATTATAGTTAGAATTTTGAATTTAAGGAATCTATTGATTGGAACTGAAACCATTTGTTTTATATAATAAAATGGTTTCTAACGAATTAAATCGTTTAATGATATACGTATGAAATATTTTATTTGGCGAATACTAGCCATTTTTCTAATTGTCAAGTTAGATTTGGGCAAAATTAAAGTAAATGTGGTATTTTGAATAAGTCTTACATATTGTGATCGATTCAGAAAAGCCATCAATGTTAATATACAATTCAAATCTAAAACATTGCGTCGTAGACCTTATACATTATTATTTCTTTGTGAAAAATGTATAATTGCATTATGTAGGGAAAGTTATGTGCTGCCACATCAGATATTTTTCTTATAACATGAGGACAATAAAACTTGTATACCAATTACTATAATAACCATACAGTCTAAATATATAGATACCTATGACAAAATGGTGGTCATTGATTTATACGAAGACTTATTGAAAACATTCTCAGAAAGCTGCATACAAGTATATGTATGTAAGATTCAGATGATGATCTTGGACGATCTGACTAGTGGTCGTCTTTCGATAATAAGATCTTTTTGCATCCTCCATACGCACAAAGAAAAGATGATATAGCTGCAATGCCCGAATTGAATTTTTAAGATCCTTTTGTTACCATTTGGGCATACTGTGAAGTAAGATTATTCAGAAGAGTCATTCTCCCTTTGTGATGGAATCTTATGGAAGAACATCAAATATTTTATTTGAAAAAAACCTTCGAAGAATGAGATGAAAATTGATCCATTAATCATCTTTGAGTAAAAAAAAATTCAAGTTTATCCTTTAATTGGTATATTTTAGCCTCAGACTTTACGCCTACAGCTTGTGAGATCAAATTTTGTACTGTTTGCTAACTTTAAACAAACTTTCGCTATGAACTTTCGCTCTGCTGAAGAGCGTGAAAAGTGTAATACCGGTCCACATATGGTGTTATCTGCAATGTGAGCAGAAACTTGGCTTCAAAAATACCGCCTTTAAATGGCTTTTGTGAGCATGAATTTAGCCATTGCAACTTCGGACAACCTGATGATTCCGGCTGCGTAGTAAGGCTGAACTTTTCGATCTTCATAGAAGTTCACAAAATTATGGTAAACAGGAAGTTTACATGCTGTCATTGGCTATTCTGTACTGCAGAACCTTAAAAAGCACGAAACGGCTCCAAAAATGCTATTATCTGCAACAAGAGCTTGATCTTAATTAAAAAAAATCGTTTAAAACTAAATATAGAAAATATATATGGAATAATGCATTCAAACTAGTGTGAAAATTAACAATAAATTTGGCAGTTCGTTGTAAACTAGCATAAATCTATGAACATTAAGTTATTTACCTTTACGCTCTGAGTTGTGATGCTATAAACACCACAGAAAGACAACACACACTTCTTGTAGTTCGAATGGAAAATTGCAATTTTTATAGACCCACTTAAATGTTCATGAAACATTCAAAACTAGGACAATTTAAATTTTAGAATGCGAAAATATCGCTCCATATTCACGCTAAATATTATAATTATGTAAATCTTCAATTCGCCGATGCACGAAATATAATTTAATTTTTACAATGGCCTAAAAACGAATATTTCGAGGTATTTTCAATTCTTCTTAAATATAAATTGTCTAGCAAACTTAGTTCAAAGCTCGTTTGAAATAGCGTTGATCTTTCAGATGATGTTAAGATGGAAACTGTGATAATATTATTGATCGCTATAAGAATTTTACGTGTGTTAAACACATCCAAAATTGAGCTTCAACATAAAATAACCAAACAATTAATCTAAAAAGAATAGCTCCGAGGTATTAGACCTCAACTATTATTTTACAGAATTTTGTATCTGCGGGTCGCTTGGATTTTTTGCAACTTCGCCAAAAGAAAAACAAACAAACGTACAAATAAACATACATCTACTTTTATTATTAAAGGTAAAGATACGCCTTCAATATGCAAAGGCATCAAGCCAGAACAGAGCTCTAATTTTTGTCGTCCGAAATTAGTTCATTTATAAAGTCATGTATTGAAGGCATCAGCTTTTTGTTTTTTATTTTCGATATACCTCACATGTTCATAAAGCAGATTAAATCACTGCAATTCACCACAACAATATCCTCTAAAGCTAGACTCACTTCTATTCACAAAATTGCGGTCATTGATTCCTTCCCAGATTAATCGAAAGCAAGAGCCCGCTCAGAAAACGACCGACTATATTTGGATAGAAGACTCCAATGATGATAGTAGACGTACACTATCTGACCACAGGACATCACCAGATAATATGACTTTCCTTACATCCTATATCCTCGTAAAGAATCTGGATATTTCGAAAGAAAAATATTAGAATTGATTTTCCAAGATCCCATTGTTGCATTTGTTGAGTTTATATGTTCAAGAGATTTGTGATTGTCCATTTGTGATGCAGTCAGCACAGAGAGGGGGATCCAAATGTTTTATTTGAAAATGTGCTCGAAATTTATTATTATCATTATTACTGTTCTTGATTTTATGTCGTTTCAGTTCTTTCAAAATACTATAATTTCCATAATATCCTCATAAAATTGAATAGTAAATAATCTTAACTGATAATCGCGACCCTCTGCTTGCAACAATAATCCAAGTCCAGACCAAAAGATGTATTTAGGTATGACTTGAGTTTCGTGAGGGAATTGCTCAATCTAATGACATTCTTGTAGTCTATAACAAGTAGTTCTTTACAACACTGCATTACAGATATCTGCCATCGTAGTTGTGGGCAACTTATTTCTGGTCTTCTATTTTCCAGAGAGTCAGGTCTGTCATGTAGAATTAAGTCAGGTATTAGTCATTTTACTGCCAAACAAGTTTATTTGTATTTTACTATTGTGAACAGACTTATTAACAAGATAAAAAAAATAGGTAGCATCTGAGTGAATAGCACTCAGTGAAGTAGACATGTCACTCACAAGCCTGCAGTTCAACTCTTGGTCTTCTGGTTGGAAGAGTTGTTAAAGGTGAGCCATACACGTATAGTTTGGACTTCCGATTGGCCTGAATAGTGCAAACTTGAAGGACTGAACTGATATGTGTAGGACGGCTTGCTGTTAAATCGTTTGGACTGTTGGACTGTGAGAATTCCCCTCATTTCTGCCAACTGGCCACGCCAACACTGAGGTCAAATTGGTATATATGGAGTAGCCTTTCGACTGAGTCTTCAGTCCAAGTTTACATGCGTTGCTTAACATCGTCTGTCTTTGCATTATTTTCATTCAGAAGAAGATTATGAACCAACAGTCCGATCTGTGTGTGTGAGGACGAAGAATAAAGAGGCATAACTGTCACAGTTAGGCCTGTCATTTCCGAATAAAAGTCAAACTGTACGTATATAGCAGACTATACATGTATAGTTCGGACTAAACAGTCCAAGTTTGAAATACCGAAATGATGTGGGTGAAGTGGATTACCAGCCAATCTTTTGGCCAATTAGAATTTCCTCTAGTTTCGATTACCAGCTGGGCCTGCGCTACGGTCGAACTGAAATATATGGTGCGGCCTTCCGGTTGAATCTTCAATGTACCAGTTTGTATGGGTTTTCCAATCGAGTTTGTATTTGTATTATTTTTGTTTGAAAACATTTTGTTCGTAACAAAAGACCCAGTATGGAAAAATATAAGCAATATTCTTTGGGCTTTCTAAAAAGAACAGAATAAGGTCTTTCAGAAACCGGTGCTGATGAAATCTGTACACCAATGCTATATTAGTGTTCGGAACTGTTTATCTTTCGTATAAGCTCTCAGTTCTTGAAAGAGATAAATATAAGTGTAATTTTACCGGTTTACTATCGTGCTTTTGTCATACCTTACGGCGCTTCCGTTTCTTCTTCTGCAATACACATGCAATCATTGCCTAGGCATGCCATTCTTCAATAACATATTCCACCAACACTGGTTTCCTGCAATCCACTCACGAACAAATTTCAAGGCAGACTGAAAATGACGAACCAAGCGTCCTATTAGTTTATGTGTTAGGAGCGGGACAAACAGGTACTACAGTTTGACTTGTCAGTTCTAACTGTAGATCAAACTGCACATATATGAAAGGGCAGAGGAAATCTCTATTCGCGTTCGAAATGAATCTGCTAGATTTTGAAGTCTAAATACTGTTAACTGCCTGGTTCAATTTAATTTTACTTACACCTCCAGAGGACTGACTGCACATTTAATTGGATATAATGAATTACGTCACAATATCAGAGCCGTTCTCATCAAACTGGTCATGTACGTAATTACCACTTAGCCAAATGTTTTAGGCAACGCTGGACTTAAAATTATGGCAAATGGATATCAATGTAGTGTTAGCAACGAGGCTGTTATTGTGGTTTACCGGATAGCCGACTATTAATTTATGGGGAAGATTCGTGCTGTTCAAAGCTATTTGTGACATTTGAAGAAAATCTAACGTGGAGCTGATAATGTCTAGTGTCTAAGCGACCACTCGATTAAAATAAACTAAAGCAATCCAGAGGGTTCAGTTTTTTGAATAATTGCCAGATGAATTGTTTAGACGATGTCGTGTTTCCCACTGAAGAGCTATTGGTGATTGCAACTGCAGTGCATGATAGCTTTAATTGGCAAAAATTATGCGAAAACAAATATTTAGTTTATTTATCACTTATTTAATATACATTTATATTTATCACACATTTAAGTATACAGGCTGTCGCAAAAAGATTGAAACGCGCTTTAATTCTTTATCTGTCGGAGATAAGTGGGCAATGTAAATTGCAAAAATGTTGAAAGCGAGGTAGGAAATAAGAATACGTTAATGAAATTGTCCTCCCATTAATTTTCAAAAAGTTACACTTTTTAAATTTTCATACGACCCCCTTAGATAAATTTGGTAAATCAGAAATTTTTTATTTTTAATGCAACAAGATCATTAAAAAACCGATATCTGAATCTTTAAAATCAACTGAATTATGATAAAGATAAAAATCTGACTTATGCCATTTTTTCCAAACCATGTGAAAGGCTGTTTCATCAGTGAAAATAGGGATCATAAAGAAATTGACGATGGAAATTGTTTAGATCAAAAATACGTTTATATGTGTCAAAATTATTTATCAGAAATGCATCTAAATAAAGCATTACACAGACAGAGATCATATAAAACAGTGGTACTCACTACGCGGTTGGGTATCCTATGTATTATCATCCAGTTTTATATTTTTTGTGATATATCACAAATTTATATTTTTAATTTGATATATGGTCCCCATTCACAATGTTCAATTTTCAATTAAATATAACTCGCTTAATTTTAAAGATACAAATATGCGTTTTTTTTTAATGATCTTGTTGCATTAAAAATAAAAATTTTCTGATTGACCCAATTTGTCTAAGGGGGTCGTATAAAAATTTAAAAGTGTAACGTTTTGAAAATGAATGGGAGGACTATTTCATTAACGTAGTCTTATTTCCTACCTTACTTTCAACATTTTTGTAATTTACATTGCTCACTTATCTCCAACAGGTAAATAATTAAATCGCGTTTCAATCTTTTTGGGACACCCGGTCTTAATCACTTATTTAATTTCTGTCAATTTTAGCGGGATATATAAAAAAATGAGTGGTTCTACTTTTATCAATCGTGCCAACAATTAATCAACACCAGCGTAACTCGTGATTTACTTAGTTGCAAACTTTTATTAAAATTAGGTGATAGTTTTGGAGCTAGGGCGTTTAAATACACCATACAGACATACACATAGACGCCACACTAAAAATTGTTACTTCGTGTTCTGATGTATCCAGAACGTGTAAATTCATGAAAACTCGAATTTCGAAATTGGCCCAATTCCGGTATTCCTACTATGTATATCAAGTGTTTATGGAGGTCATGGATGTACATCCTTCATTTAAAGAAAGGGCATTTTACACAAAACTGGATAATGCATTTAGGTTTAAGGCTCAGATGATGGACTATCTGACCAATGGATATCACCCGATTATATTCCATTGCAGCATGAATACGCATAAGGAATGAAGAATATTTGAAAAGAATATCAAAATTGATTTCCTCCCTATTGTTGCATTTTGAGCATGCTACAAAGTATGTTAGCTAAGGAGATCTGCGATGACCGTTTGTGATGGAATATTTTTGAGAAGGAAATCGCATCGTTTTATTTAACATGGTGTGGGAGGGGGGGGGACGAGAATAAGATTAATTTCGAGCATTTGCTCATCTTTAAAAATTTCAGCGTTTTTTTTTCTCTTTTGTTTCTTGTTTTCGCGTATTGCAAAGGATTAACACATTATAGAATTATGTGTTAGATTTTATAATTTGATTATATGCGATGTGAATGTTCACGTGTGAATGTTCACGTGTGAATGTTCTACGTGTAGAAGACCCAGATCACACGACCAACCCTAAGGCTTATGGCAGCTTAATGTGTGGCCGGAATGTTCTACGTGTGAATGTTCTACGTGTTCTACGTGTGAATGTTCAATATTTCGGTTCAAATCTAATTTAAAAATATAATTTGAAGTATTGGTAAATATATATTTGCTATTATATTTCGGGTTTTAAACATTTGTTTGTTGTAGGATATGTCCATATACATTTTCTCCAAGTATTTTATATGCATCGATAGGTTGAAAATTACGATTTAAGAATTGCTCAAGAAGGCATAAATAAGCAAGTTCAAGATATGTAGGTACATTCGATTTGTTTGCTTTACACATATATCACTAGAATTTTGAAAAATATTCACATTCTAAAAGTCTGAAAACGAAGATAGTTATATTGGTTCAAGACTTACTCAAGCAGTAATTTTTTATTGTATAAGGAAACAAGGTAATGAAATAAGGTAATGAAATAAGATAATGAAATAAAGTGTAGAAATAAAGAAATGAAATGAGGTAATGAAATAAGATGTTCAGATACCCCGTAGATTCTACAATACAATCATTACATTTTATGTAATACCACAATTATAATGTATGGGATTGCAGCTATGGTATAAGAGAATATGCAACCAAAATAGAAATGGACTTCACACGCCACCTTCCATAGTACTTACTGCTCATACAAGCTTGATTTCGGTTATCACGGATCAAATGGGTAACGCTAATGTTTACTTTGTACAACAGGTATCTCTTTATACTGTTGATTAGAAATAGAGTTGAAAGCGAATGGCAATACACCCAAATACACGCACATATTTAACACACACATGCAGATCGTGATCAGTGATTTTATAATAAACTAGAATATCTTCCCGGCATTTACCGGAATTAAATAAAGCACTTCAATTTATCAAAAGTATAAGTATTATTATATTGTAAATACATATATTTTATTTTAATATTCTTAATACACTTATAAAGCGTTTTATTCTGCATCATAACCTAAATAAGATATTTCGAAAATTTGCTATTTGCGCATATAATTTCAAGTCCACACGTTGCTTTAAATCAGATAATTTGAATACATTGATTACTAGTACCCCCAAAATTATGGAATTTTGATAATTACGTATATGCAATTGACAAAATTTCATTTCTTTATCTTGTAATATAAGTTTTGAATTTACAGTATTGTGGCAATTAATTGAGAAATGCAGTTTTTTTATAAAATTCAGTTTTATTCAAGTTTTCTATGGATACATTTAAAACTAATAAGTGATATGACCTCCCCGAGACTTTATAACATTACAGACACGTT
Organism: Amaurobius ferox; assembly: GCA_951213105.1. Taxonomy (NCBI): domain Eukaryota; kingdom Metazoa; phylum Arthropoda; class Arachnida; order Araneae; family Amaurobiidae; genus Amaurobius; species Amaurobius ferox. The sequence continues at coordinate 103,383,365 of OX578144.1, forward strand.
TCGGCATGGAATGTACTAGACTAGCACATGTAGTTTTAATTTCAACGTCTCTGAACCATATGTCAATAACGGCCGAAATTAGCTTATCCATCGTCGTACAGTCAAATTTGTGAAGCCGTTTTTTGACAATAGCCCTCAAATTTTCTATGGGATTCAAGTCTGGTGAATTCCCGGGCCAATCCAGTACGGTAATATTTTTTTGAGCAGAAATTTTTGATTCGCTTCGAAGTGTGACATGGCGCGCTGTCTTGTTGGAAAACGCAATCTCCGTTCAGCCACAGTTTAGCCAAGGTTGGAAGCACTTTTCGGGTCAATATGACTTCGTAACTGGCACTGTTCATCATTTCCTCTACGGGAACAAGAGATTCTATCCCCAAAACGCTGAAACAACCCCAAAACATCTTTTTGGGCGGATGCTTGGGTGCTTGATTGATGTGGTGCTGATTGAGAGGTTCTCCTTGGCTCCTTCTCACGAACATAGACCTAAATCCCTGAACCACAAAATGTGTTTCGTCAGAAAAGAGAACTTTCTCCCAGTCCTTCTCAGTCCATGTTTTGTATTTCCGTGCCCATTCCAACCTTTCTTTCTTCATGCGAAGCGTCAGAAGCTGCTTCTTGTACGGTCGACGTGCTCTCCGTCCGCGTTCTAACCGCCTGTATCGCACTGTTGAAAGTGCAATATCAACACCAGCTGCCACCATGGACTTAGACAGGTCAAAACTGGTTAATCGAGGATTTTTAACACTCATTCGATGTAAAGTTTTGTCGTCACGAGTGGAAGTTGATCTTTTTCGGCCGCATCTTCCAGAGCGGTTGGTTCCAGCATTTCCTGTTTCCTGAAACCGCTTCCAGATCCTCCCGACACTTGCTTTACTCACTCCACATATTTTACCTATTTCCTCGAACGCCTTAGAAGTGTGTTCTCTAAGCGCAATCACTTTAGCACGTGTTTCCGCGCTAATATCCATGACGCTAATGAGCCCCCAACAACTGAGAAACTACCACTGCGGAACACCTGCCACCTGGCGGAGGAATTTGAACACCTGCTACTTACCAGGTGCATACGAGCAACTGCTACTTTGATAATAACTGCAATTTGAACTCTGAGCTAATCTGGAGTGCTTCTTCCTAATCTTACGTGTGATAAAACGAAAAAAATGACATTTCTCAATTAATTGCCACAATACTGTATTCCAGAAATCTAACGTTTTAGTTCCGTAGTACTTTATTAAATAAATAAGTTTGAAATATTTTATTTTACCATATATTTTGCCAAATGGTCCATCTGATTACATACATACATTTGAACAGAGCTTGTTCACATATGTGTACTCATACATTCGCAAGATGATTCGAACATTACTTCACTTAAGACACCCCTAAAAATAAAAATATTTGAAAATCAAAGCCACAATTTTTTTTCCACTTTTGTTAATAAATGGCTTGTCATTTTCCCTTAAGTTTTAAACTTACCGTGTTTCATAAAACATATTTAGCGAGTTCAAGATTACGAAGATTTCATACCGAGCTTGCCTTAAATACAAACATTTAGAAACTACAATTTTTCGGTTAGCTCTGGTTGGACTGTCTAGATGGAGTGATTGTTTCAAGTCTCGCTTAAAAACAATTTTTCAAATACATTATAGAAATTGAGCAGTTTACTTCACAGCAGCACTTTAAACAAATATATTTTAATATGTACTTTATTTTATCATTCATTTTTTTTACCGATCTATCATCTACTTATCTAAATTTAAATACATCTCGTGTTAGCTTGACATTTCGAATTCGAATGCTTTTACCAGCGTAATACCTAAAATATTACATTTTCTAAAATTAAAATTATATTTGCTCTTATATAATAATCCACTATTGAAAATTTTAAGCTCCTATTTGAATTTTTGCTAGCATTAGAACGTTTTATTCGGTAGCACCCCCCTCAAATGTATGAAATTGAAAACTGTTATTTTCCAGTTTGACTTATCAAACTCTAGTTTTTCTTAATTAGATTCTAAGATGACGCTTCCTAATTCATTTGGAAGTGTTGCTTTAAAATCGTTAGACTTTTGTTCACCCAAAAATTCGAATATTTATGTCTATGATACCCCTAAAATTATAAATATTTGTAATCTCTAATATTCCATATTGATTTTATCACATAATTTCCTTTTATACCAAATGGAAAGTTTCTAGCTTAATAAATCTGATATTTTACATTCGTTCGACAATTCGAATATTTTTTACTTACCTTTAAATAATAAATAATAAAAAATACGGTAGATCATGTTATATAATTAATAATTACCAATGTTGATTTTATAACATGACCTACCTTTGTACCGCAGTTAAGAGTTTTTAGCTCAAATATGAAGTTTGATGTTCTTTCGGTAATTTGAGCATTTTTGTTTGTGACATACCCTAAAGTAGTAAATATTGGAAAGGGCAATTATACCTGTTGATTTTATCAGATGATGAGTTTTCTTTGTACCAAATTTCAAATTCCTTTCTATCTCAATAAACTTAGAGTTCCACACTCATTCGACAATTCGAACATTTTTACCTATCCTCCTCTGATAAATAACTGAAAACATCAAATATTTATATTTATTTTACCAGCATATGATCTAGCTTTTTACCAAATTTCAATTAATACCTCAATACAATTAATACCTCAATACTGGAAGCCTATTGTTTTAAAACACAATCGAATATTCAGAACTACCCTAAATTTTCGAGTGAAATTTTCAAAAAATCATCAAAAAATCAAAACCTTTAATAAAGTTACGCAAATAGATATTTCTGATGTAATTTTTCCTTAGAAAACGATTGACATAAATTTTAGAACGCTAGCATGAACTGTTCTCGAGATATTGTACATTTTTCAAATAAATTTATCAAAAAATCCCATATATTAAAAAAGTATTAACTGTTAAGAAACATGTTCACTTTTCAAATGTAATATCATGCGATAAATTTGGTGACATCATTCTCGTGGATCTAACTCGTTCCATTCACGAGAAAAGATACTTTGAGTAATACTTTTGTATTTGTACGCCAATAGTCATTTATCCGCTGTAAGAATAACTTATTTCTCCATCTATAACGCTTAGCGAGATTTTGGCGACGAAATTAGCGGAATATCGCCAATTTGGCGACATTTTTAAATGTTGCCAAATTAACGAAAATCTTGCCAAATGGATAAAAATAACGCTAAATCAATGAAAATGACGACTAATTGAAGAAAATTCAATATCTTGGAAAGAATATGAGTATCTACTATAAGAATAACATTTTTTTTAACTGTAAAAATTGTAAATTCATTGCATTATATAAGGAAAGTCATATACTGCCCACATCAGATTTTTAATATAAAGAACTGTATCTACACAAGTACGTAATGTGTAAGAGGTCTTAAAACGTCCTTATCAGTCTGTCTTACTCAGCTGCATGATAAATAAAATAAAATCTGATTTAAATATTTTTTCCTTTGGAATCAATAGCAATAGAATCGCAGTACCAAATGTTCAGAATAATCAGATTCCCTAAATCTACCCATTCTTTTATTCATAAAAATGTGGTTATTGATTTCTCCTCATGTTCGCCGATAACAATGGTCTCAGAAAACGGTGTAATGTATATTGGGTGTATAAGACGCAAATGATGATCGCAGACTATCTGACCACTGGGCACCACCCGATAATAGGATATCCTTACATCCTCAATACGTGAAAGGAAAACAGACAATTCGATAAAAAAAGTATCACAATTGACTTTCTAAGATCCTAGTGATGCCTTTTGGGCATACTGTGAAGTACATTTGATTATAAGACCCGTGGTTTTACATTTGTGCTTCCAACTTATCAAGAATGATCCAAATGATTTTTTTTAAACGTGGTGACAGTGATAAAAGTTTTTGTCCATGTTTATACGAAAATTTCAATAGCGTTTTCTTTATTTAGTTTATTTCAGTATTGATTGTTGAATTTCCTGAAATGTCTGTCTATACAAGCAATTGCTTCGATAAGTTGATGGTGTTCAAGAAATCCTTCTGAGCCAAATGTAGAAAATATATCTGAAATTCTGTTAAGTATAAGTTGGCAAATTCTATTTTTAGTTTTAAAGTTTTCTATTTATGATGCAATATTTGGTAAAAATTGTTAAAGCAGATTCCCAAGCCTATTTACCTAAAAAATGACACGATTAACACTACGATGAAAAATAAATTTTCAAGGATATTAAAAGAAAATGCATCGAGAATCAATGGTATTCTATATCCGTAATATATTTTATTATATCTGATAATCTAGGAAAACATTACCTTAGTGTTAAAAATATGATGTGGGCAGCACATGACTTTTCCTACTGACTAGAATTTATTTTCTCTTTATTTCTTCCAATTTATTAAATTGAGTTTAATTGCACAAGATAACACGGGTAATTATTAGAAATTACAGTGAATTTGCAGTTTTAATTCCCTTTTCGTATTCATTTGAGGACTGGACTTATTTTCAATGGCGGCGTGGCAAAATGCAAAGAAACAAAAATATCTAGAGAACGATTAGTCTTGGAGTTTTGGGATTGGTTTCTTTTCCCTATCAAAAATTATGTATAAAATAAGTATTTACTTAATACATTTGAACACACATAGCCTCTCATTTTATATTTTAACAATTTTGAGGACCATTTCGCAAAAACAGGCAGATTATTTCTTTCCGAATCGTACCAAAATCTAATGAAGACCAGGGTAACTCAAAAGTGAAACTTATCTTCTAAATTTTGTGAAATTTGGTCAATTAGCTTTAGAGCTAGAGTGGATACATACAACATACCTTGCACAGATAGACACACAGACGCAGAGAAATACAAACAGACACACATAAATACAAACAGACACACACACACACAGATGCCCGTCTAAAAATAGTTTTTCGGGCTCTAGATAGCTTAAAACTTGTAGATCCGTCGAAAACTTGAGTTGCAATTTTCGACACAATTCCAATATTTCCCTATACACTACCATGTATTGTAGGGAAAGTAGAAATTCTATCTTAGAAATTGTTTTTCGCAATTATTTTCTTTAACTGTTTATAAGAATCAATAGTCAGACATATAATTGTTAACTGCAATAACAATTACATATTTATCGTAATTTTTTATGAGAACGAGAGAACAATATTTATGAAACTCTCTGTTTATAAGAATCAACAATATCAATATCCTCAACCATTTTTGTGACATTTCTGCCTTCAGCCTATCCCAGAGAAGTTGGAAATCGTATTAATCTATTAAATCCTTGCTCATACTTGCAATGCAATATTTTATTAATTAATATTTAATCATCTAAGTCCTAAATCAAATTTTAAGTCCGTATCGCACATTTACTGGTTCATACAAATTCCAGAACTGGTACTTTTGACATCTGTTTCTTCTTAAAGTAGGGTAAAAAAATTGCAGGATTTTTATTTTCCCTGCAATACATGATAATGTATGGGGAAAATATTGGAATCGTGTCGAAAATCGAAACTCGAGTTTTCGATTATAACCTATTTTTAGCGTGAAAAACTATTCATGTGTGCCTGTCTTTTTGTATGTCTGTGTGTAGTGCATATATCTCCTCTAGCTAAAATACTAATTGACCTAATTTCACAAAATTTCGTAGACAAGTCACTTGTGTGTGTTACCCTGGTGCTGATTAGATTTTGGTACGATTATAAAACGAAGAACCTGCCTTTCTTTGCAAAATGGCCCGCAAAAAGTGTGTACACTCTAACTGAAAAACTAATTGATCAAATTTCTCAAAGTTTTGGTAGATAAATCACGGGTGGGATACTTTGGTAATGATTAGATTTTGGTACGATTCGGAAAAAAAAAACTTGCTTTATTTGCAAAATAGCCCGCAAGAAAAATTAAAAAAAACAATGCGATCAATAATATCAATTAAATGTCTGTTTTATATGTAATTTTTGACGGTTTTGCCACACTGCCTTTGAAGGGCGCGGTAGCCCATTGGTTAGCGCGCTGGAGTTGCACTCGGTAGGCCCGGGTTCGATTCCAGCCACTGCCAAAACTGCCGCCGTGTTCACGCGGAGTACGATCACGTTAAACATGTGGGTCCGTAAGTCCTTCCGAGAGGTTGGTGGTAGGGGAAGGAGGGTACGGTCCCTGTGGATGCCTCCCTCACTGGGTTCCGGTCTAAATTGGGTGGCACTTCCCGACCGTCCAAACAGTTACCTTACACCTTTCTGGTAGGTCGGACGGTCTGCGTTTCAACAACAACAACAACACTGCCTTTGAAAACACGCCCAGTTGCCAAATGAAAACGAAGATTGAAATAAAATTGCAAATTCAGCGTAATTTTAAATAATTATCCGTGTTATTTTATGGTATCAAACTCAATATAATGAATTATAAAGAGAGAAAGGTTAAAATGAATTTGAGTCTGCAGAGAAAGTCATGTGCTGCCCACATCAGATTTTTACAATGTATCTACACATGTATCACAACGTATCTGTACATTCATGTATCCGCACGAAGTACCGTTCAAGGGGCCTTCAAACGTTCTTAAATGGCAATATCTCGAATTCGAAAATATGCGGAAAAAATACTTTTTATATACAACAGCATGAGAAAGTATTAGATAGATCCAGTTTTAAACGCTAAAACCAATATAATGACCCAGTTTTTCAGATATATTCCCAATTATAAGAGAAAACAATTAATAAAATGAAAGTCGGTAAATTGGAGTGGAGATGCATACTCTTGATATTTAATTTTATTATTTTGTCCACATTATCAAAACTTTTGCTCGTTCCATGCACTACTTTAAATAAACGACGAATTTTCCCATTCATTTCCATCCTCGAGAACTTCTGAGTGTTCTATTTACACTTTGTCCAGCTTTTTTCCTTACTCCCATTCCTGCACCAATATATGAACATATAACGATAAAAAAATAAAAAAGAAAGAAAATAAAACTGCCTGCGAATCTCCGGAAGGACTCCAAATCCCCATAACTGTCCTCTGGCCATTTGCAGTGCAGAACCCAGCAAAATAAGATGGATACAAACGACGAGTAATCTGGAAAATGTCCGGCAGTAGCCGGAGGCGGAAAATCCGGCCGAAATATGGCCGCTTCTGCACAGGACATATGTAAGAGACGTGCCTGCTCCGGTGCGCCCCAACTGTCCATTGCCCCGGACATTAAGGAGTGGGTGCAAGGGCGCAGCCTTATCGCTGGTTCGGCGAAAGTTGTTGCAAATATTTAGTCTTTAGTTTTGGGAATATTTTTAGAATTATATCCAGGTCTATTATTTTAGATAATAAAGCAAAATCATAGACAATAAAATCTGATATAATATCCAAATGATTTATATTTATCGGAGTGACAGACATGTGGCAAACTTAGAAAGTTAATTTATTAATTTTTACTAAATATTGTAAAAGAATAACTTGAGCAAATCTGATAGGAAAAAAAATTTTTTTTTTTGTATTCTGATGCTAATTACGATAGAAATCGACCTAAATGTTATGAAATATTTATGAATGAGAAATCCGAAGGGGTGACCCATACGCTAGCCTGTGCATGTTGTCGAGGGCGGTACACCGGAGGATCGCCAAGAAATACTGAGGCAATCCCCTGAATTAAGAGAAAAGTATCGTAATTTTCAAAAAGACCGCCCCCCCCCCCCCACCATAGTATATTTTTTATTAAATTTAGGTTATCAAATTAGCAATTCAAGCATTCCTAAAGGGAAAATAATGAACTATCTTTCGTGATTCACAGAAGAATTCTCAGCAAGATTATTCTCACATTCTCAGCAAGAATAGCAGTTAGTAATTAATTATATACCGAACTATTCCACATTAGTGGACAGTATGCAGTTCAAGTCTCCATCGCCGGCTTAATGAACTTTCATTATTCCGCTTAGAATGTATATTTGATACTGAATTTTCATTGCCATATAATCAACATATTCTATATATTCCGCTATATATTTTACAAATATGCTTTGAAATTAATGATGCGCCGAACCTCTTCGTAATTGTGAAACGAATACCGAATATTCGGCGCCTTATAAAAGACCGAATATCGAATAATTGGCAGTCAAAGCTTTAAATTAACTTTATCTTCTTATATCATCTGGTATATAACATAAAGGATAATGATATGAATGCAATCCTGATCTTTACCCCAAAATTGCAAAAAAAAAAAAAAAAAAAAATGAAACATTCGGCCATATGAAAATTTTCAAGATCATAAGAATTAAAAGAAATATGAGTTAATGTAATATTATAAAAAAATCTGATGTGGGTAACAGATGACTTTCCTTATATAATGCTATGAATTTACTACTTTTACAATAAAAAAATAGGTTTTTCTTATAGTAGATATTTATATTCTTTCCAAGATATTGAATTTTTTGTCAATTAGTCGTCATTTTCATCGATTTAGTGTCATTTTTATCCATTTGGCGAGATTTTCGTTAATTTGACAACATTTAAAAAAGTCGCCAAGTTGGCGACATTCCGCCAAATTGGGCGCCAAAATCTCGCCAAGCGTTATGGACGGAGAAATAAGTTATTCATATAGCAGAAAAATAACTATTAGCGTTCAAATACAAAAGTATTACTCAAAGTATATTTTCTCATGAATGGAATGAGCTAGATCCACGAGAATGATGTCACCCAATTTATCGCATGATATTACATATGAAAAGTGAACATGTTTCTCAGCAATTAATATATTTTTTTTAATTTATGGGATTTTTTGACAAATTTATTTAAAGAATGTGGAATATCTCGAGAACGGTTCATGCTAGCATTCTAAAGTTTATGTCAATCGTTTTCTAAGGAAAAATTACATAAGAAATGTCTATTTGCGTAACTTTATTAAAGGTCTCAAAGAGTTAGGAGGGTTCTGAACATTCGATTACGTTTAAACACAATAGGCTTCCAGTATTCACGGATTGTGATTTTTGTACCAAATTTCATTCGAATCGCTCTATTTTTCGTGAGATATCGTCTCCACAGACTTACTAACACACACACACGCACACATACACACACATAGACATCACCTCAAAAATGTTTGATTCGTTATCAGGGATGCTTGAAACGTGCTGTCCCGTCGAAAACTCGAATTCGAATTTTCGTCCCCGTCACAATACTTTCCTCATACATTATGTATATAAGGAAAGTAATAAACTGTATTAAAATTAAATTTAGATTGGTGAAATATACGTAAATTTCGATATGGGATATATAGAAATTAATCAATCTACATTGCTTATAGCTGTGCATACAGCTATTTAAAAAAGACCATTTGCAGTACAGGAATGTCTAATTAATCTTCAATAGAATAAATTGCCGGCGTTTCTCGGGTCCTAAGTATACGCGGTTGGTCAAATAATGTAAATGAGGATGTAAATAACACAACTCAATTAACGAAATGCCTGTTTTGAACAAAAATCGTTCCCGCACTCAATTTTTCCATTCGCAAATAAGTCAATTGTATAGCGCAATATGTTAAAAGTTTTCATAAGTACGTCACTGCATGCTGAAAATCCCATATGTTCCATATTTTTTGTTGTTGTTACAAATCCCCATGGTGCGGGAAAGCTTACACCAAGTCCAAAGACCCTGGTCTATGGTGAAGGGTAGTATGCAGCTTCACTTTGAACGAGGCTCCACTGGGGCAGAAGACTGACTTAACCTCAACATCACAACACCCATGCCCGCAGGTGGGACTCGAACCCACAATCCGGCAACCGAGCGATCACAAGGAAACGCCTGCCTCCTGACCGCTCGACCACCGCGTCGGCGCTCCATATTTAAAGAATGAAATAACAACGGACAGGTGGGAGTGGCCTCAATATGTAGAAAGGCTTCTTTCCCTGTGCGTGTGGGCGGCCTCAGTTGGTAAAACAGCTCCGAAAATTAGTCATCTTCGTAATTGTGAAACGCTTGGTTTATTAAAAAAAAATCAAGGACATGGTTGGGTTAAAAAAGTTATATTTAATCAAAGGAAGAGTTTATGAAATTATTTTTTGGAGTAGTCTGTGATATAGGAGCTGCTGTTTAAATATAAACGTTGGATGACAACAAATACAAAGCAACCCAAGCAAAAGCTTAAGAGTAGCAGTAGGAATTATTTACATGCACCCAGAAATGGCTACACAAACCATCCTATGAAGCCTAATTAGATCTAACTTGACAGAATCACACTTTATCCTAGACAAGACAATATAGCTATAGGTAATGATGGGACAAATGATCATGAAATAAATCAGATGGATAGCCTTGAGATTTAAACCTCAATTCTATCAATAGTACTTCTGCAAGATCAGAAAAACTTTCTTGTTCTGAGCCGCACAATATTCGAAGTGCCTCTTCTAGTAAAGGCTCGTGTTAAAATAAATCCCCAGGAATTTTACTTTCTTACAGCAAATCAAAGCAGCATATGCCCCTAAGGTTGAGAATTATAGTCTTCGTAAATGCAACTATGGTAGTCCTTTGTGGATTAACAAAAACTTCCACATTGTTGCACTAAATCTGAACACTCCCAAGGACACTAGACATGATATCAGAAACCATACTATCAAACTTGCTCCTAGCTTTAATGACAACATCATCGGCATATCCTTTAAAGATACGCCGGAACTTGTAATATTCTCCAGAAGGGAATCCACAACAGGAAACCATAAAATAAGTGAAAGAACGCCCTTTGCGGACAACCTACATAAGCACGAGCCATCATGTAATCCACAAGAAATGAGGCACTACTGTAAGATAACAGATTGAAAGATTATATATTCTTAAGCCAATTAGAAAATATTTTATCAATATCTTTCTTATCAATGGCAATAAGGATGGCGTCGATGGGCACTTTGTCAAAGCTACGCTCAATGTCAAGAAAAATTCATTGCTATTTTTTAGCATTCATATTACTTTCCAAAATGAAGGAGAGTCTGTATAGGATAGAGTTTGTGTGTTTTTCCAGCTGATATGCATTCTGGGAGTCAGATAATGGCATCTCTACCAAAATACCTTCCCTAATATATCTGCTAACAAGCTTTTTAATTGTATTTAAAAGAAAAGAAGTAAAGCTTATGGGCCTAAAAGTTTTGGCTCTATGATAGTTATCTTTCCTAATCTTAGAAATAAAGATAAACTTGATATGCCACCAGGCGGTTGGTATATGCCCGCTAGCAATACATGCTCTGTAGATTCTGCAGAGAATGGAAGCAAGCACCTTAATTCCTTCTTTAAGGAGAAAAGGAACAATGCCATATATCTCCGGAGATTCATAGGGCGTGAAAGAATTAATCGCCCATACTACTCTATCTTATGTGGCAATATTTCTGGAAATACCCCATTTATTTCTACCACTGGTGAAAGCGTAATATAAATAGTGTTATAGCTAATTTCTTCCAAACCTGGAAAGTAAACCCTGAATAACTCAGCCAAGCCCCAAATTCAGTGAACTTATCATTGGCAACTTAATGGTTTTTGAGTTGCAATTTTTATCTTTTGACATAATTGTGACTAATCTTGTCATGGTAAGTACATCCTTTATACTATTACAGGAATTCCTCTATGAAATTCTCTTAGATTTTCTGACGGCCTTTTTGTAAACGGTTAAAGCGATTTTGTAATCTTGCCACTCACCACTTTTTGGCATTATTGAAAAGCTTTTCCCACTTGCTACGTAATTTACTGAGCTCTCGTTAGACCTCCAATGAACCAATCTTGGTGAGTCAGTTTCAGTAGCCTTACAATTTTGGTAGCAAGGTAGAATAACAGCCTGTTGCAACTTGTCAACAGCCAAATCCAAGTATATTACGAAATACAACTTACTAGATAGATCCTAAACTTGATATCGAGGTTTGGTAGTAACCCCAATTTATCTGTCTGGAGCAACTATGTTCCGCGTCTAATCTTAAGTGACCTTGAGTGAACAGAAAACATAATTAGACGATAATCGGATGAAGTTATTTCGTCTGATACATTCCAATAATGAAATCATAGCACATGTTATTACATATAGTACGGTCAATTAATTGTCTTCTGCTTTTTATAACAAAAGTAGGTTTATTGCTCTTATTAAGAATATATAAATTACAATATAAAATATATTCAAGAAGATGATCACCCCGCTTGTAGTCACCATTACAAAATATTGGAAATCTGAAATTGCACACATTTTTCTTTCGAACCATTTACCTATACACCAAATTTGAAGTCTCTATCTCATCGCAAAGCATGCTTTTCTGTCATTTCACTTTTCGAACGTTTCGGTGTGGAGTACCCTCTCCACAGAATATTTTCAGGAAATATGATTTTTCCAGGGGGTTTATCGACCTATTGGCCCGTGTATCAGGTTGGAAGTTTCTATCTATTCGGAAAGTGCCTAAAAAGCGTGACAACAGACATACAGACATTCGGATACTTGGCAATTAGTATATATAACTAGTGGAATACCCGTTGAAAATCAACGGTCTCGCAATAAGCAACCCCTGAATAATGTAATTTTTTGAATAAATCGCGTTTCACATTTATTCGGAAAATCGAATATTTTGGTGTGCAAATCCCCCTAAAGAAGAAAATATTGGAAAACTTAATTTGCGCACTTCTTCCTTTCGAGCTAAAACCGTACACAAACTTAAAGCCCATCTTATCCCGAAACATGCTTTTTTATCATTTCCCCTTTCGAACATTTTTCTATGAAGCGCACCCATAAATGAACATTTTTGAAAATCTCTGTTCGTCTTGGGTTTATTATGAGATGATTGGCCCATATATCAAATACGAGTATCAATCCTCTATCACATTTAAAAGGAAACGTGCTTCATTTATTCGGAAAATCGAACATATTGGTGTGCGGCATTCCTTAAAGTAGCAAATATTGGAATGATATTTCACACTTTCTTCCATTCAAACTATCTAATGTGAAGTATCTATCCCATCGCGAAGCATGTTTTTTCTATCACTTCACGTTTCGAAAGTTTTTCTGTGTAGCACCCCCTTAATTAAACATTTTTGAAAAACTGTATTCATTTGGGGTATTACTATGGTCTAACTATTTACCCGTGCACCAAATTTGAAGTCTCTATTTCATCGCGAAGCATGCTTTTTCTATCATTTCAGCTTTCGAATGTTTTTGTCGGGAGTACCCACCCCCTTAAATATACATTTTTGAAAAATTGCATTCTTTTTGGTTATTCTATCAGATGATTCGCCCATATACTAAATATTAAACGTTTATAACGTTTTAAAAGGGGCGCTTCTCCTTTATTCCGAAAATCGAAGATTTTGGTGTGCGGTACCCCTTAAAGTAGAAAATAATTAAAAACTGAAATTATACACTTTCTTCCTTCCAAACTATCTACCCGTGCACCAAATTTGAAATCTCTATCTCAACACAAAGCATATTTTTTTATTAATTCACCTTTCGAACGATTTTTTCTGGAACACCCCTTAAACGAACATCTCTGAAAAATTATATTCGTCTTGGGTGTTTTCATCAAATGATCAGCCAATATACAAATTTCAAGTCTCTATCAAATTTTAAAGGGGTCGTGTCTCATTTATCATATCTCATATTTGTACATCATAGAACATTTTGGTGTGGGGACCCTCTTTAGTAGAAAATATTGGAAATCTGAAATTGCACACTTTCTTTCTTTCGAACGACTTACCCACAAACACAATTTGAAGTCTCTATCTCTTCGCAAAGCTTGCTTTTCCACTATTTCAATTTTTGAACGTTTTGATGTGGAGCACACTCTTTTCAGAACATTTTCGTAAAATGCGGTTTTTCTAGGAATTTTTATCGGACGATCGACCCATGTACCAAATTGCAAGTCTATATCTAGTCCCTATCTAGTACCTAAAAAGGCGTGACAGACGGACAGACAGACGGGCACTTGGCAATTATTATATACTAGCCGAATACCCGTTAAAAATCAACGGTCTCGAAATAAGCAACCCCCTGAATAATGTATATTTTGAATAATTTGTATTTCACATTTATTCGGTAAATCGAATATTTTGGTGTGCAAAAAAAAAAAAACCCAAAGAAGACTTAAAAACCTAAATTACCTACTTCTTCCTTTCTAACTATCTACCCGTATACCAAATTAAAGTCTCTATCTCTTCCCAAAACATGCTATTTTATCATTTCCCCTTTTGAACGTTTTTCTGTGAAGCACACCAGAAATAAACATTTTTAAACTTTACCGAACATATTTTGCTGAAGTTTTTTTATATGTTTTATGGGATAATTTGAATATTTCCTAAAATTTTCGAAGCAATTTACGAATTTTAATTTCGCTTATAAAATGTTTGAAAATTAGGTCCCATAGGGTTCAATGTATTTCATTTTTTCCACCCTAGTTCAGTCCCAAACTATTTGAGTGATATTATTCATTTACATTCCCATATATCCCACAGACCGTCTCAACAACATGCTAAAAGTTCATTTTGATAAAGTCACTTTTACGGCAGTTATCGTGAGAATAGACAGACAAACAGAATGAACAAAGTCATAAAAACTTTTCAACTACGTTGTGCAAAGTGTTAAAAATAACATGGACCGTTGGGTTTTAAACATCTTACATATTAAGAGAAGAAGACGTTGTCTGTCTGCATCCTCAGTAGCGGAAAATCGAATTGTCGGACTGTGGTGAAATTTGCTACAGAGGCACTTTACGTCCCAATAATGTGCATCTCGGCGAAATTTTGTTTTTAATTCGAATTAGTTTAACAGTGACGAATATAGTTATGCCAAACAAAGTCGTTGAAATGTTGACTTTAAAATATTATGTAGTCGGGGCAGGCGATAAATCTCATTCATTGTCATTGCCGCTAGGGGATAAAATATAAAATGGAGCAGGTAATCGGCGAACAATATTTTCAGTGCTATTTTATTTGATATTTCCCAAATTCGCGAATAGAAAATGTTAAAATTCATGTTTTGGAATATATAATTATTTCAATATTAAAATTGTTCTCTGAAAATTTCACTGCAATCGATTAAAAATTCGCTCAAATAGAAAATATTTTTCGAATTTTACTTCTGGGGTAAAGATACATTTCTTTCGCGACTTCAAGTGTTTTCATTTATTTCGTGGAATATAAGATTACGGTAATATTTTAGAAAAATTGTTTTTAAATTCATATGTCCTAAAGTTTTTAAGGGATTGTTGCAAAGTGATAAAAAAATGCTACGGAAATAACTATTGCTAACATTACAACGTCTTCATTTTAGCGCATGCATACAAAACTTCATATATTTTTTACTTTACTTATAAATGGGTCTAAGGTGTTTGAATCTTCAGGTTGACTTCAAGGCTAAATTTGTGTAGCGAGAACTTATGTTCTTATTTTGTATAGGGGAATTAAATTCAGCAATTTAATGGAATTTTTTTTAATTTAATACGAATTCCTTTGGAATTTGTACATATTTTAAATCACCAGCAACACTGGGTATACTTGTTAATACTATTTATTAAAGGGAATGAAATCTTATGTTCTCGCCAAGTGTGACATTTGGCGTCACTAATCTATCCGAAACCTTGCAACCCTGGATTAAAGAGACTGTTTCCTGGAGCCCGCAGATATTGCAGAGGATTACCCGATTTCTTCCACTATCGCTTCGAGACGTTCTATCACTTGGTTGGCTGGTCAGCTGTTAGAATCATCATCCTCTCTGCCTCTATCATCCCTCAGTTGCTCTTGAGCTTCTTTTTCCCCATCATTTTCTCTCTCCAATTGAAGGGGGGAGCGATACTACCTCGAGGATAAGGAAGAAAAGAGGAGTAAATTTGGTTTTGTTCACAGCCAGAAAAAAAAAAAAGCAGATAATAAAAAATGGGCTCTCGGGCGTTAGGTTATCCTTCGAAGCATGCTGTGCAAAATCTTGAAAATGATTCTGTTCATACTTGAAATATCTCCCGGAGATTTATTGTTCACTGATTTTTCTTTTTTTGGAGTTATATAAATTGGACATTGCGAAAATAGAAAGTACTGACAACAAATGAAGCGGTGTTGATGGCCATTCTTTTAGAAAACTGTTTTCGGAAATTCTTCAAAATATGAAGTACTAAAAAGAACTGTTACAATTTGTGGACGAAAAATAAAATTTAACAAGATATTTCTTCCGTATTTAGCAGGACCTGTTGGGAGAAATGTTGTCATACTGTAGTTTTCACTATTTTCTTTCTTCTTGAAACATCTATTTCTCAGGATCTAGAGCTTAGATAATGACTGATAGGGATTCCGCGTCGAATTCCGGATTAGGGATGGGGTTCACTAAGGATTTCTACTTCCGATTCTTTTACCATTTCTGGTACAAAATGTTGTTTTTGCTTGAAACTTCCGTTTCTCAAAATCAACTATAGATAGAGCTTAGATAATAACTAACATTAATTCAGAATCATGTTTTTGAAGGTGTAAAGGGATTCATTAAGGATTTATACTTCCGGTTCTGGAGATGTCACTTAGAATAAATAGAACTTACATGGACTGTTATGGATTCAGTATTAAATTCCAGAAGTGCTTAGGTGTTTACTAAGTATTTTACCTTGCGAATTTTTGTACTTACGGTTCAAGCACTTTCCCTGAAACACATTTCTCATGATTGGCTATAAATAGAGCTCAAACGGTGACTGACATGGATTAAGCATCGAATTTTCAATGGGGTTGGAGGTTAACTAAGGATTTCAATTCGGGTTCTAGAAATGTCACCTCCGGTATTCCAAAAAATTATGCGATTGTATGAAATGTGTGTACAAAAGAGCATAACAATATTTAACAGCTCCATCGAGTGCACATGCTATCTATCAAAGTGCACACTTTACTTACCATATGAAAGTTGCCTAATAAATTTTTTGCTCTTTTTTATGATTCTTTCTATTTTCGATGCAAAGTGCTAACCCGAGAACGGGGAATGTGAGCTTACTATAAATGATGCCATTCGCTGTTAAAATAAAATTATATTTAAAATAGTTATTTCAGTAGCATTTTGCTATATAATTACATTCTTATAACATTATTTCGATTTTCGAAAAAATATGTACGTAAAATTGAGAGCTTTCCAATTATCCGTTTACTTGGAAAATCAGTAGGTTTAGATGTTCATCGATTGTAATTATCACACCAAATTTTATCTGATTTGCTCTATTTCATCCAGAGATACCGTCTCCATAGTCTCACAGACATCCTTGAGGAAATGGTTGATAGGCATTCATTATGATCGAAACATGTAGATCCATCAAATTCGAAGAGTCAACTATTTTGACATAGTCAGAACTACTTTCCTTTACATATTCCATGTATTGTAATGAAAGTAAAATTCGAACTATACAGAATTTTTGTAATTTTCATGATTAGAACTAGATTTATTCGAAATTTAGAATTTCCATGAAATATTTACTATGGAAGAGCAGGATAGTTTCTTGAAAAGTAGTGGCAGTATCGGCTATACGGGAAAATAATAGTTTAATTACGCTATGAGTGTAAAGGGAATTAAATTACATTAGCTATTCATTAACATGTAAACCTTGTTGTCAGCTTCAAAAAATACTAAAACTTATAAAAATTTTACAAAATTTTTAAAACAATAACTTGTGAAAGAAATAATGAACAAATGGAGACTGCTGATTATGATATAACCATATCTTAACAATATGGAATATCAATGTAAATAATATGATATATGAAAAAGTTGAGTGGTGACTCAGACTCTAGATAATTTTAATTTTTATTCATTGTTAAAAGCTTTTGAATAACTTTTCTGGTATATCAAATAAAATAAACATTGCTATTCGAATTGTTTGATTTAAATATAAATATTATCTTAAAATACATATTAAAATATAATATATTTATATTAAAATACATATTAAAATAAACAGCACGTATTCTTAATCACCTTGGCGATAAACTTGTCGGCGACTTGAAAATGTTGCCAAATGGATGAAAGCCATTTGTGGACAGCATAGGATACAAAGCCATTTGTGGAGATGAAAACTATATTTCTAATCGTCAAGTTAGATTTGCGCGAAATATAGGTTTATTTGGTACTTCGAAATAGTTTTATACATTGCCATCCAGAAAAACGCCTAATGTTAATGCACAATTCAACTTTAAAAGCATTGTCTTGTACATCGTTAGTTTGCTGGTTAAAAAAATCTGATGTGGGCAACACATGACTTACCTTATATAATGCAATGAATTTACTACTTTTACAATAAAAAAGATGTGATGTGGGCAACACATGACTTTTCTTATATAATGCAATGAATTTACTACTTTTACAGTTTAAAAAAAATGTCATTCTTATAGTAGATACTTATATTCTTTCCAAGATATTGAATTTTCTTCAATTAGTCGTCATTTTCATTGATTTAGCGTCATTTTTATCAATTTGGCAAGATTTTTGTTAATTTGGCAACAATTAAAAATGTCGCCAAGTTGGTGACATTCCCCCAATTTTGTCGCTAAGATCTCGCCAAGCGTTATGGACGGAGAAATAAGTTACTCTTACAACAGATAAATGACTATTGGCATTCAAATACAAAATTATTACTCAAAGTATATTTTTTCATGAAGGGAACGAGCTAGATCCACGAGAATGATGTCACCAAATTTATCGCTTGGTATTACATATGAAAAGTGAACATGTTTTTCAATAGAATTTTTTTTTTTATTTTATATAACTTTTTGATAATTTTTTTGAAAAATGTGCGATATCTCGAGAACGGTCCATGTTAGCGTTCTAAAATTTATGTCAATCGTTTTCTAATGAAAAATTACATAAGAAATTTCTATTTTCGTAACTTCATTAGCGGTTTTGATTTTTTGACGATTTTTTCAAAATTTCACTCAATTTAGGGGGTTCTGAACATTCGATTGCGTATAAAAACAATAGACTTCCAGTGTTTATAGATTGTGATTCTTGTACCAAATTTCGTTCGAATCGGTCCATTCGTTCGTCTGTTATCGTCTCCACAGACTCACGACGCACACACACACACACACATACTTTCACAAATACACACATACTTTCACACACACACAGACATCACTTCAAAATGTTTGATTCGTGATCAGGGATGCTTGAAACGTGTTCTCCCGTCGAAAACTCGAATTTGAATTTTCAATCCCGTCACAATACTTTCCTTATACATTATGTATATAAGGAAAGTAATATAATATATATATATTAAAATATAAATATTAAAAGTAATATTTTAAGGGAAAAGTCAGATTTAGTCTAGTTACCATACAAAAATTTTTTAACACGATTACTTTCTGACTGCATCTTCGGCATGGGAAAAATACAAGATTCTTTGAAATTGTACAAATCAAGAAATATTTCATAAAAAGAGCATATAGATATCACATAAAATAGATGACAATAGACCACTCATAACCAAATTTTCAGATTGCTTATGAAATGCACCATTAACAACAATAAACGTTTATTCAATACATTGAACAAACATATGCAACATAAAAGTCTGGCTATGGGTAATCCGTTGTCCCTTATTTTATGTGATATCTACGTAATATGCTTTTTCCGCCCCCCCTCCTAAAAACATCATTTAACAGGAGGTTTGAATTCACTGTCTGCGATTTCACTTCATTTGATTCAACAATCAACAACCTATACGCTTGGAGTTGGGTAAACATTCACTTATTCGATTACTATCGAAATTCAAAAATTTAAAATTACTGAATTCGAAGTTTTAAAAATTATCATAAATCGTATAAATGTTTAATTCATTTCATTTTTAAAATAATCAAAGTATACATTTATTTTATTTTTTTCCTCATACCGGTATTTTTTCATTAAGTATGATAACCATTTCAATCAAGAGCATTAATAAGATTTTCCATTTAATCTTAAAGGATTACTCCTGGTTGGTTTGCGCACTAGAGAACTATCGGGTCCAATCCGATTGTGTAGCTAGTACCCCGGCTAATTTCGAGGGGTGAGGGGGACCTGTTAACTGCATCACTTCGACGTGTTGATTGATTCGGAACCCGTTTGAGATGATCTCACTTATTTGTTGTTAAATTCTATTTCGCTTTGTGACGGGCATCTGTTATGTAGCCCGCAGAATCCTCGACCCGCCGAATATGGGGTTGCAATTTGAAACCGATCACAGGATTTGTCGCCAACAATCGCGCCAAAAGGTAATGTGTGGGAATAATTTGGAATCTGACGTCGGTATATTATGAAAGCTTATTAAAGAATCATATTTTTTTTTAATTTGTAAAATACTATTTTTTTTTATTTTAAGTATAATTTTCTTTTAGTGTAATTTCAACGTAAAAACGGGAAATTTGGAAGTGTAAATAAACGGGAAATATGAAACGGGAAATATATATTTAATATGAATAAAATATTTGTGAGCTAGCTATTCCCATATATTTTGGAAAACATCGACAATTTTATCTCTGCTTGACAATTTTAAATATCGGAAGTTGTTTGTTTTTAGTTTGATTTATAAAAAAGCGTAATAAATTTAAATACTTAAATTTGCTAATATTTTATTTGCATTTGAAATTTCTAATTGAATTTGTATATTTGAAATTTTGCACTTAAGTCTGTTTTATATTCATTTCTTTTTGGCAATATAATCATCTGTAAAGTAATTAAAAGCAATTTATTTATTAATTTTTTTTAATTAAAACACATCTTGCTTACATTTTGAATTTATTCAAAACGTACAATTTTCAACATATAAATTCAAAAATGTCATATTTATAAATGGGTTAATAATAAATATAAAATTTAAACTTTTCAATTTAAAACTGTTCTTATTTATACATTATTTTTTTTAAATAAATTCAAAAACTTGAATATTTAAAATGTTAAACACTAATATTTTCATTTATATGTTGTATATTTCAAAAAAATTTTCTCCAAAGAGTTTAATTTCAACAAATAGAGAAATTGCGTTTAAAGTCATCAGCGGAAATTAGTGACATTTTCAATTAATGTTGGGTGTTAAATATAAAAATTTAAACCTTTCAATCACAATGTTTTAATGTGCATTTAAAAATTCTAAATAAATTCTAAACTTAATTATTTGAACTTTAAATATTTTAATTACATTTTTGATTTTTCAAAATAGTTTCGAAATAGTAAATCTTCTCAAATAAGTTTATATCAAAGATTCTAATTTATATTTCCCGTAAACAGCGGGATTTGACGACATTTAACATTTAATTATTATTCGACAATTACTAATTATTTATATTTCGCGTAATATGCGCATATTTTTGTCAAGAAATAGGTAAATCTGCAGAAGCTCTTAATATGAAAACATATTTGAATAATAATGTCAATGCGGTAAGTTAAATTTATTTTAATATTTCACTTCCATACTTCACGACACTATTTGTAAATCTACAGAATCGACATTGATCTTACTTATTTATTATTTATCTATGTTCAGCGATTTAAAACAAATATTATCAAACCATAAAATAGATTTTTTAAATGAAATGTTATAGGACATTCAAAAATTTAAAAAAATTAGTAGAATTTTAATTTTTTATAAAAAAAATGTCCCAAACTGCTGAAAATCGTTATTAAAATGTTGATGAACATGTTGATCCAGAAGAAGTACCATAAAGTCATGTCGAAGTAATACCATAAAGTCATTATGGTCAGATCGAAAATATATGCATCTTAATTTTAATTTGAACCTTTTTATTATATGAATGCTCAACCAGTTACCTGCTATTTGGCAGCAGGATGGATGGAAAGGAACAGACAATGAATATTATCTAATAAAAATCCATTTTCATTAGTTGATTAATTTTTTTACTTCCTGATTCACATTTTCGATGGATATACACGTTTAGAGTACCCTAGAACCCAAAAAATATTTTTTAAACAAGATATAGGTGTTTGTCTGTCTCTGTCTGCTTATCCATGTGTCTGTGTAATATATGTATTCACTATAACTGAAAAACTATTCAACGGCATTAGGTAAATAAGTATCTTATAGGTTACCCTGCTGCTGTTTATATTTAGGTACGATTAAAAAAAATAGAACCTTCCTTTTCTTGCGAAATGTCTTTCAAAAATCGTCAGAATATGAAACAGGAAATTAAATATGTTTATGTATTAATTAAATGCTTGTTGTAAACGTAATTTTATTGCTAAGAAAATAATAAGAAAATAAACCCCATCACTCTAAAATTAACCGTTCTCGAGATATTTTATTTATTTATTTATTTTTTTTGTATTTTATTATTATTATTATTATTATTATTATTATTATTAGTATTATTATTATTATTATTATTATTATTATTGTTGTTGTTGTTGTTGTTGTTATTATTATTATTATTATTATTATTATTATTATTATTATTATTATTATTATTATTATTATTATTATTATTATTATTATTATTATTATTATTATTATTATTATTATTATTTTATTTTTTTTGTCCATGTGTATGTGTAATATATGTATCCACTATAACTGAAGAACTATTCGACGACATTAGGTAGATAAGTATCTTACAAGTTATTCTGGTGCTGTTTATATTTGGCACGATTAAAAAAAAATAGAACCTTCCTTTTCGTGCGAAATGTCCTTCAAAAATCGCCGAAATAAGAAATTAAATATGTTTATGTATTAATTAAATGCTTGTTTTAAACGTAATTTTATTGCTAAGAAAGTAATAAGAAAATAAACCCCATCACTCTAAAATTAACCGTTCTCGAGATATTTTATTTATTTATTTTTTGTATTTTATTATTATTATTACTATTATTATTATTTTATTTTATTTTTTTGTCCATGTGTATGTGTAATATATGTATCCACTATAACTGAAGAACTATTCGACGGCATTAGGTAGATAAGTATCTTATAAGTTATCCTGGTGATGTTTATATTTGGCACTATTAAAAAAAAATAGAACCTTCCTTTTCGTGCGAAATGTCCTTTAAAAATCGCCAAAATATGAAAAAAGAAATTAAATTTGTTTATGTATTAATTAAATGTTTGTTTTAAACGTAATTTTATTGCGAAGAAAATAATAAGAAAATAAACCCCATCACTCTAAAATTAACCGCTCTCGAGATATTTTATTTATTTATTTTTTTGTATTTTTTTATTATTTATTTTATTTTATTTTGTCCATGTGTCTGTGTAATATATGTATCCACTATAACTGAAGAACTATTCGACGGCATTAGGTAGATAAGTATCTTATAAGTTATCCTGGTGCTGTTTATATTTGGCAAGATTAAAAAAAAATAGAATCTTCCTTTTCGTGCGAAATGTCCTTCAAAAATCGCCAAAATATGAAAAAAGAAATTAAATATGTTTATGTATTAATTAAATGCTTGTTTTAAACGTAATTTTATTGCGAAGAAAATAATAAGAAAATAAACCCCATCACTCTAAAATTAACCGTTCTCGAAATATTTTATTTATTTATTTATTTTTTGTATTTATTATTAATATTATTATTATTATTATTATTATTATTTTATTTTATTTTTTTGTCCATGTGCATGTGTAATATATGTATCCACTATAACTGAAGAACTATTCGACGACATTAGGTAGATAAGTATCTTATAAGTTATTCTGGTGCTGTTTATATTTGGCACGATTAAAAAAAAAATAGAACCTTCCTTTTCGTGCGAAATGTCCTTCAAAAATCGCCAAAATATGAAATAAGAAATTAAATATGTTTATGTATTAATTAAATGCTTGTTTTTAACGTAATTTTATTGCTAAGAAAATAATAAGAAAATAAACCCATCACTCTAAAATTAACCGTTCTCGAGATATTTTATTTATTTATTTATTTGTATTTTATTATTATTATTATTATTATTTTATTTCATTTTATTTTTGTCCATGTGTCTGTGTAATATATGTATCCACTATAACTGAAGAACTATTCGACGGCATTAGGTAGATAAGTGTCTTATAAGTTATTCTGGTGCTCTTTATATTTGGCACGATTAAAAAAAAATAGAACCTTCCTTTTAGTGCGAAATGTCCTTCAAAAATCGCCAAAATATGAAATAAGAAATTAAATATGTTTTTGTATTAATTAAATGCTTGTTTTAAACGTAATTTTATTGCGAAGAAAATAATAAGAAAATAAACCCCATCACTCTAAAATTAACCATTCACGAAATATTTTATTTATTTATTTTTTGTATATGTTATTATTTATTTTATTTTTATTTCATTTTATTTTTGTCCATGTGTCTGCGTAATATATGTATCCACTATAACTGAACAACTATTCGACGGCATTAGGTAGATAAGTATCTTATACGTCACCCTGGTACTATTTATATTCGGTGCGATTAAAAAAAAATAGAACTTGCCTTTTCTTGCGAAATGTCCTTAAAAAATCGTCAAAATATGAAAAAAAAAAACTGAAAATACTTATGTATTTATTAAATGCTTGCTTTAAACCTAATTTTATTACGAAGAAAATAATAAGAAAATAAACCCCCATTAACCGTTTTCGAGATATTTTATTTAATTATTTATTTTTTTGTATTTTTACAACACCGCCATTTGAAAAGGCTATGTTAGTTGCCAACTAAAAATGAAAATCGAATTAAAACTGCAATTTCGGTGTAATTATAAATGAGTATCCATATAATTTTGCGTAATTGAACTCATTATATTAAGACTGAAAGATAAAAATTATTTGAGTCTGTAGGAAATGTCATATACTGCATTCATCAAAGTTTTCAAGAAACAATTAAAACTAAAGAACATCTAAAAAACAAAATATTTTAAAACCACAAAATTATCTGAATATTTTGTAAATGTGAAGCTTCTTGAACACAATTGATATTTATTATTCCAATTTCTTCATGATACATTATTGGCAATTCTCAAAGATTCAATATTGACAAATCTTGTTAATTCATTACAAACAATTTTTGTTCATTCATTACAGACAACTTCTGGTCATCCTCAAAACTCTTGATTGATGAATGACAACGCTTGATTCATCATCAACACTTCTTAAAGATTCATTATTGATAATTCTTTAGTAGCAACTAGTGAAAATTTATTAATGACAATTATACACCATTATAGACAGTTCTTGATTTTCTCTTATAGGCAATTATTGATTGTTCTTTATGAACAATTCATTATAAAAACTCTTAATGACAATTCCAGATTCAATAGCTTATTCAACTTAATAACAGCACTCGATTTGCAATTTCCACAATTCTTAAAACTTCATTAGTAAAAATTCTTAAAAATTAATTATTAATAATTCATAAAAATTATTATTGCTAATTTTTAAGAATTCATTGTTCAAAACTCTTGATTATTTAGTCTATTATAAATACAAATCTACACTGTGTAATATTAAATTGTGAGAAAAAGTTATGTGGTTCTTGTTAAAACATATACTTTTATATACGTATACTATGATTTTACAAATACTATGATTTTAGAAGTGTGTGCCAATTTTACTATCACCATGAACCATTAACAGAGCGATCACTATTTAGATATAGCACTCCTGCATCCATTTTATTAATCCTAACAGATGGTAGCTGGATTGAGCCCAGTTTTCCTCTACCCCAACAGTTCCACTGGGGACCCATGAGGGGGAGGGTATTGCATCCTGAAGGGGATGAGGGGAGTTGAGTTGAGAGAGCTACCTTCTGCGGTTTGATGGCCGAACTACTTTCATTTAAAACGTGCAGCACGGTTGCAGTGATGGAGGAAAGAACCAGAAATAGGCGCTAGGCGCTGATGCAACGGGGACCAAAAGCGATTAATTAAATTGAAGTCATCCCATGGTTTGTTCGCACTGGGGAGTTGTGGGGGGGGGGGAGGGTCTTCGTTTTATTTGAGGGGGTAGGGGTTCATATCGTGTATAAATAAAGGAGGAAAACTGGTGAATGTTAAATTTGAGATCTACCATGCGGTATATGTAGAGATTTGCAGATGGTAATGGATAAATATTAGTTCGGCACAGGTGGCAACGTATTAATCTGTGTGATAAGTTTCAATATGTGAGGATTAGTTTAGAGTTTAGGCTTCTGCAATATTTGGCGTTTTTTATAGTTTTATTAGATAAAGCTGCAATTTTATCTGAATTTAGATTCAGTGTATGTTAAATGCAATGTTAATGTAAACCTAGTTCTAACCAAATGTAAACACTCTATTAGAGTCAGGATATAGCTCTGTGGAGGAAGGGGGGGGGGGACTTACGAATTGCATGCACAAAAAAAAAAAAAATTATAAGAATAAGAAAAAAAGCTGAATTTTACTAAATATATTAAGTCCCTGAGGGGGGGGGGGGGGTCTTTCTCGTCCACCCTATTTGCTTCGCTACTGGTTAGAGCCATGAATTGATATTATAATTAACTTATATATTTACCCTTTGAAACAAGGAGGGGGGAGCGGAACTCGTACGGTTGCTATCTCTATATGTATGTTTAGGCTTTAATTATAACTATTTTACCTAATTTTAGCTGAAAAAAAAGAAGAGCTGTGGAATGAATTCTCGATTTTCAGACTGTATTAAGACTTGCTACATATTACATCCGCCCAACAATGTGAGGAAATAATTTAATCATATTGCACTAATTTTTAGTTAATGGTTAGAAAAATGTATTATGTATACAATGAATTGGTGTATTTTAATATTAAATTTGAAATGCCTTTGTTTGGTATATTAACTAAAAATGGAAAATAAGATATATTTATTTAATATAAATTTCTTTATATTATGTTTAGTTTTAAATTACAATTGCCTAAATGTGAGTTTGAAATTGCATTGAACTTCTTGATACCATATAAAGGAGATGATACGATAATTTGAGATATTATCGTTATATACATTTGTGTGTGTGTGTGTGTTTTCCAGTAAATGCCTTCTGTGATTTGAAAATTTATCTTAAATGAAAATTGGATAGTTCGTTTAAGTTTATATAAAAGTCGTACAAAATTTTGACATTCTGCATTATTCAATCTTTTTATTTTCCATAGAAATTTTAATGTCAATTTAAGTTAAATCTTATTAAAAGTTTTCAAGGTACTTTAATAAGAATATTCTTAATCACTAAATTAGCATACGAAATATTAGCACATAACGCCCTTTCTGAACCTAAATATAACTCTGTAAAGCACAAAATGCGATGCAGCGGAACACATTAATCTCGTAAACATTACAATATTTTGAAATTTTTTTGGTTATTGCGTAATAATCATGAAGTAAATTTTGTCATAATTATTTCATAAAACAAACAGAAAAGTTCTAAAAATTATGAAATCTCAAGTTGCATTAAAATTCTTATTTAAAGGGGCCTTTTATTGGTCTAAAAATCAATGTTTATTTCTATTGATAGAAATAATCATAATTTTTTTTTTCATTTTCGTAGCTCAATTTGTTTGAGTGTTATCCTGTACGCAGTCTTTCTCTCTCTCACACGCCTCATTGAAAAAATGACTTATTTAAAGATTCTTAAAAGTCTTAATTCACCAGAATTCGAGAATTAATTTTTTTCATCCCAACACAATATTTTATCTTTATGCAATATATTGTAGGGGAAGTAAAAATGAAATCAAAAAATGACAAAATGGGAAAAAGATATTCACAATGATAAAGATTGACCTAAAATATAACAAACTGATCCCCGCTGACATTTCACTCCCCCTCTGCAATTTTTCCACACCCACAATTATTACCCCTTAATAAACACACTTGACACAAACTGTCACTCACAAACCTTACCGCATTAAAATCCTTGAAATTCCATTCAACAATTTCCCACCTCTTTCCGGCCAATTTCCGAGACATTTCAATCTTTGGCCCCTCCCAATCCATCAATCCTTCGAGCTGATTTGTCAAACGAAATCAAACTTAACAGCCAATGGCGTCGACTCCTCGTTGGCGCTCTGGGCCGCCTGTAGTTTCCTCTTCTCCGCACGCTATTCAAAGCTTTACCGTGAAAGCATAGAGAAGTTTGCTGGAACAGCGATGCAATTGTCAGAGCGTTGGAGGAAAGAATGCTGTCACGTGGTAGCAATGAATCGAAGTTTTTAAATGAAAATGATGATATAGTAAAGGTAAGTGAATTTTTAACGTGTTCTATTTATTGTAGAAAATATTTAAAATAATATAGTCCGAATGAGGGGATCTACTGAATTTTTTCATAAAAAATTTAAATTTTCATGTTATTCAAACCAGCTCGTTTTATGTAGTGAATCACCTAGCGATTCGAATATTTTTACAAATATCCATAATTGCAATATTTTTACATGCTTTATTTATTGTGTGCAATGTTTAGAATACTATATTTAGAATGAGCGGATCCACAGAATTTTTTTATATATAAATTTTTCATGTTATTCAGACCGGATCGTTTTATGTAGTGAATCACCTAGCGAATCGAATATTTTTACAAATATCCATAATTGCAATATTTTTACGTGCTTTATTTATTGTGTACAATGTTTAGAATACTATATTTATAATTAGGGATTCCACTGAATTTTTTTCATATATATATTTTTTATGTTATTCAGACCAGATCGTTTTATGCAGTGAATAACTTAGCGAATTGAATATTTTTACAAATATCCATAATTGCAATATATTTATGTAATTTTTTATCGATACTGTACTGTCAAATGAACCTGAGAGAATAAAATACGGTGTAGAGAGGAAATATATTACGCATTTCATTGGGAAAAATTTTCGTTTTTATAGATGATTTTATTTTCAAAAAAATATTTTCAAAGTACTCGACAAAAATACATTTTTCGCAATTGGTGACGAATCTATGTTGGCAATGGATCAGTCAGTAAATTCGATGCATTTAGGCTTGGTTTTTCATAAATTCTATTGTTAATCATAACGTGGTCGTGTCTCTCTATAAATTATAAAATCTTTGTGAATTATAAAGTATGTGTTAACATTTATCTTGTGAAGATTACAAGAAATGTTATACACGTATTTGCGGTAGGTCGGACGGTCTGGATCTCAACAACAACAACACGTATTTGCGGTAAATCTAACTTTTATACATTGTAAATGCTATAACCAGCAAATTACTATTTTGTCTTTATACGCCCATTATGAGTATATATTGACTAGATTTTTTACCGAAGTAGTAGAATCCCTGTTGAATATCAATTTAGAATAGTTCTATTATTGAAAAATAAAAGAACATGAATATAATTTTGAATTTTCATTATAGGAATCAGTTGATATGAATTCAGACCATCATAAAGCAGAAATTTGGTTTTTTATTATTAATATCGTCATTAAATAGGTGGACTATATATCTTAGCGATGGTTTACAGCTTTCCCTAATATAAGAAAACTAATAAAAACGCGCATAGTATTATGTTGTTTTTAACTCCATGAGAAATAGCCTAAGCTCATGTGCAATAATTTTTTGTCTTCATATCGTGATATCACATTAGATATCAAAACCCAGTTATTTATCAGGCTGAAATTTGATGCCGGCTGCATGGTATGACTGAATTTGTCGATCCTAGAGACGTTCACGAAACTGTGGCACATAGCAAGTTTTCTTAATGTCAGTGCAGAACACATTGCATAGTGATGAGTGCATAAAAAGCGTAAAACCGGTTTATTGATGTCGTTATCTGCAAGAGGAGCGTGATCAATCTTTTGGCATATTTAAATATATATATAACAGCTGAATTTATTTTTTATTTTGTTGATTAATCATTAAATATTGAATTTTAAATTTATGTATATTCACTTATGGAAACGACTCAACTCTAATTAATTTTAAAATTTTAATTTACACAAGCTACATATGTACTAAATGAAATGAGAGGCATGCCTTTTAAAGCCTAGTGCACCAAAATACTTAAACTAACCACTGTATACATAGGCGGACATAGTTTTAAAAATGAACAGGAGGTCTTTAAATGTATGTGTTTATGCCAAAATTTCAACATCTAGAATTTTGTAGAAAATAATACTTTCTCATACCACAGACATCCGCCACCTTTTGCTATAGGCACCAGGCCTATAGGCACCAGGCCTATTTTGCTATAGGCACCTATTAGCACCAGGACTGTAAATACAATAATTTCAACAGAGAACAGCATGTTATTTATTTATTTCGGGAGTTATTGAAAAGTTTTTGTCGATGAAAATATTTATGGATTTCTACATTAATTCAAATTATTCTTCAGATTTCTATAACTTTTATCGTCCTTTGACAATATTAACTCGAATTTCTTTTTTGACTTTAAATAGAATTTAACTGAAATATTTAAAATGTACTATGTAAAGAGCTGTTATCTCAACAGGTAACCAGACCCTTAATCGCTGACTGGTCAGATGGTTTTATATCTAATGCGCTTACTGTGACAATTATTTTTCTTTCTATATTTAAAGCTTTCTATATTTAAAGCTTTTCTATTATTTTCTATATTTATTTTCTTTCTATATTACAGCTTTAATACCAAATGGTTTCCATTGGTTTTTTTGCTTATGTCAACTTTATTTGGTGCTTAAAATATGTGCTTCAGAGAGCCACTTAATTTGTATATATATGAATCTTCTTGCATGTATATTGAGTTAAGAGCGGGAAATATTATTGCAATTATCAGTCAATGGCAGAATTATTTATATATAAACTTATGGGGATAGTGTGATTAAAAACCTAAGAATTAAAACGTATAGAGATAGTGTGAAACTACAATTTTGTTATAATTACATTTCGGCTTTCTCTGGAGATATCAATTATTTAAATATTAGTTAAATTATTTATTTAAATATATAGAATTTAAAATACACCTTTCATGAATTAAATTTTGAAATTGGTCGCCAAATCAAATATTGACAAACATAATTTAGTGATTAAGGTGAGCACCAACTTATCGCACTATAGTGATATCGAGCTATAGATGGCGAACTTCTTTTCTACTCTATAGCGTGAGTAAAGTAAAATTTGAATGCAGTTATGACTGCGTTTCTTCGAATAATTGAAGGTGCGTTGTATTGTATATGTAGTAAGTTAATACTGTGTGTTTGCTCAATTCTGTAATTGCTTAATAACATATTTTGTTGGTGATGAAAGATATTTTGTTAGTGGTGTTCCAGATTATTTAATTCAATTTTAAATTATTTAATTTTGCTAAATAATTTACTTAAAATTTTAGTTATTTGTTACGATTACTTACTGCACACGCATCATCAATGTACTCTACTTTTGGGCCTAACTATGCATTCTTTTATTTATCTTTTTTTTTTTCATTTTAATGAAATTCATTTCATATACTATTATGATTTCATAATATTTTTCATGCAGTATAGCTGTATTATTAATGACCATAATCTACGTTTAGATTAAATAATAAAATAGTTTATTTTAAATATAAAAAAATTCATATATTTTAGTGGTAGTTATAAGAGAAATCATTTCATTGTATGAATATGTTTATGTTAATATTTTTCATGGTGAAAATATTTTTGATGTTAAAACCCAAATGAAATTAAACACTAG
The DNA here is from genome assembly GCA_951213105.1 of Amaurobius ferox. Lineage (NCBI taxonomy): Eukaryota > Metazoa > Arthropoda > Arachnida > Araneae > Amaurobiidae > Amaurobius > Amaurobius ferox. The sequence continues at coordinate 103,414,905 of OX578144.1, forward strand.
TGTAAATAACACTCAGCTATAAAGATATGTTATTCACCGAGATTGTATTTTATAAAAGGAGTACTGCCGTGTTTAAAAAGCGATATGATATTTACTTATGACAGATGTTAGTCTCACTTGAAATATAGAAAAAAAGATGCAATCGCCTGAGTGGCTATAAGGGCGCCGACTTGTCAAGCGGAGATTGGTGATTTGATTCCCCGCTGAGAGTATAGTTCGTTAGACATTGAAGTGTATTTTGGTTTCAGTGACAGAATTTTGACAACATTTACCAATATCCACAATGCCATCTGCTCAACTTTACAATGCAGCTAGATGCAGTAGATAACTATTGTCTAAACAATACTAAACTTTTTAATTTCCCAGTATCGTACGATATATGGCATGGGTTTCAATTCTTTGATACTTAAATAGGAGACTGTCCTGCATACAAAGAGGCAGAATAATAAAGTGGTAGTAGAATTAGAAGATGTAAGGTATACTTCAAATACAGAAGAAAATATTATCGTCTCAATATTAAAAGTTAATTTTCGAAGTTAATTTTCAAAGTTTGGAATGATGTAGTAAGAATTAGATTATTTTAGTTGATTGAGGACAGTGAATATGAGGCTCGTAACGAAGTTCAAACTATGAATGTCCAAGTAAATTATGAATCATTAAAAATTATACTTTTAGTAAATTCGCTAGAAACAATCATTGAGTTATCATGTTGTTTAGAAGTTATCACGAGCTGTGTTCGTAAAATATCGGAAATATTACTTTTCTACCTAGAGCACTATATCTCTAAAAAAATATGCAAATTGAATAAAATTTGGTACAATTATTTAAATGAATAAATGTTAGATGCTTATTGATTTTCGGGTAACTCGGATAAGGGAGATATTAAAATTTTCAGACATTTTATGACATTATTTGCAGACCGATACCACGTGCCATACTTTAGATAATGCTCATTTTATTTTGAAATTGAATAATAAATCATAAAATATTTAAGTACTTCCACTATAATCAAATGAGTGAATATTTCGTAAGTACTTGTAAGCTGTAGTAAATGGACCTGTCTAGTTAATACTGGAGCATACTGAGGGTCATACATTGAATTTGGAAACGAATGGTAAGAGGTGTTTTAATTTTCAGGTAGATCATATTAGGAGAAGAGGTTTTCCATTTATCAGAGACTTTTTCAAAAATTGAATAAAAATTTTGTATTTAAATATGGGAAAGGAGGAAACATTTTAAATGCAGTTTCATGTAAAAGCGAATCACTTTATTTATAAGCCGCCAATATGCACCATTCGCAAGGTGGTGCATGTTTCTGATCTAAATCAAATTTTCTTAAGATTAAATATTGTTGGGTTGTAAACCCAACAATATGATAAGAGAATAAATGTTACAGAACTATTTGGATTGGTTACAGTACATTTAACTATAAATGAGTTTATACATTTGCTGAGAAGTTATCATCAGTCGTTATCGGGATATTTTTGTGGGAATGAAAATTTTAATTTCTCGTCAGGGAGTGCGAAATTACTCGACAGAAACAATTTTCATAAAATTTGATAAGGTTAATTTAAAATTTAACTATAACAAGCCAGTATTTAAGAGGTGGATTTTTGAGTTTGTTTTTCTTAATCAGAGCACATATAAAACATAGTAATTAAATATAGGGACATTAAATTAAAATTTGATTAAATGTAATATTTTTATACTGTTTTATCGACAATTTTTGATTTCGAGATTTTGACGGATTAGTGCCTGTGTTTTAACACATCTTGAATGTATTCTGCAAACTTTTGGAACAATATGTCTGATTGTGTGTGTTTATATGTTTGATTGTTTATGTGTGTGTATGTAAATACGATTACTTACGAATGAATGCTCGTACTGCTATAGAATTTTATATGTATATACATTATGGAAACATTTAAATCCAGATAAAATATTTCCTACTTCTCATAATAAAATTCGAATCATAATATTTTCATAGAATTATTTCTTACAGAAAACAAGGCTAGTTACCAGAACAGTGATATGAAGATACAATATATAGAAAGATTTAAAATTTAAACAATTCTCTGGATGCTAAAATGGCATCATAGCATTTAGTAGAAATAAGCTAGATAAGCTAAAGCAGAGATAAGCTAAATGTATCCACAGGCAGCACTAAGTGGTTAAATAAGTAAGCTGAAAAATAAATTTTAAAGCTTTATACGAAAATAAGTATTTAAGCCTGCCAAAGATACGTAAACTAATACGTTTGAGGTAATGATAATGATTTGTAACTTTATTTTAATAATTTTTTAGTTATGACTTTAACGTTGAAAATAGTCATTTTATTCGATTATTGGCTCTGTTAGGTTCTGTACAGTCTTATCGCAGCAATTGAGCTTTATTTTATAAGATGTTATTCAAGCTAAACCATTTCATCTCCATAGGACTGAAGTCACCGAAGTTTCTTTTTTGTCCTGATAATAAATTATGATACAAGTAAAACTAAATACTACATACAACATGAGTTCATGATAACTCACACTTTAGACGTCTGTAACTGTCTTTCCACTAAATCTAAATTCGTTACTTTATAAGAAAAAGCATATGTTAAAAACATCAGATTTTTATCTGTACCATAGCACACACGGTGCTTTGCAAATAAACGCATAAACTTTTCCCATTTCGATAAACATTTTTATCAAATAACTTGATATCTGGACGGGAGCCATTCCAGCCTTTGACAGCGTCAGAAAATTTAAACACAATAAATGTTTTCATCTTCGCCTTGCAGAACAGATCATTTTCTTGAATCTGCTAGTTCGGGTAGAAACATCTTGGATTTTTATGCGATCATGAAATTCAATTTTCTTCTACCAGAACTTTCTCGGATGTTTCTAGGTATGAGATTGGGTTTTCGATGTTACATATTTGTCCACCAGCTGGTTGCGACTAGCCTTCGGCTAGTGCATGCAATTCGGTCTTTGTAATGATATATTTCTTGCGCAGAATGATATAAAGTTTGTGCAAATAAATGTATAGGTAGTGTTTGTGAGCTGAAAATATAAGTAGATAGAACATAATTATCAGTAAAATGTAACTATTTAAAGTAGAGTGATTATTTTAATTGTTCTCTATTTATTTATTGGCGGTAAAATTTTACCATACTATTGATTTTGCTAAAAAGTTTCCATTGAAACATCTATTTCTGGGGAACTGCTATGGATAGAGAATAGATAATGAGTGATACAGTTTCAGCATAAGATTCTGGGAAGGGGGGGGGGGTCACTAAGAATTTCCATTTGAGTTATTTTATATTTTCTATTCAAAAATTTCCATTTTACTTTATCTATTTCTCAAGATTGGCTTTGGAGATTAAATGGTAACTGATAGGAATTTACTATTGGATTCTGGGGAAAAATGGAATAGTTTACTAAAGGTTTCCACTTCCAGTTCTTTTTCACTTCCGGTTTAATAAAATTTACTTACAACATGTTCTCGGGAATACTTACAAACAAAGTTTAGATGAGGTGTGATATGGATTCAGCATCACATTTCAGTGGAGGCAGAGGGGTTCAACAAAGATTTCCACTTCTGCTTCTGTAGATGCTACTTCCGTTTTTTACAAAAATTCATGTGACGGTACGAAATAAGTGTGCAAAAAATAAGAATGTTTAATAATTCCGTCAAAAATAATTGCGCACTAGTTTCCATTATATGAAGGCTCTTTCATAAATTTATTGTACTCTATGTTCATTAATGGAGAGAAAGTTTGCAATCATGGAGTTTAAAATGAGATGAAACTCCTATGGATGAATATCTTGAAAATACTTTAATACTTTGAGAATCATATCTATGTTGCACTAGTGTTATTAACCTATATGTTATTGATCTATATGTTATTAACCTTCTTATTTCAGACCACAGTTAGCGAAGTGCTTAATATAAGTATTTTTGAATATTTGTGTATTAACAATCTCTGTGAGTTGAAGTAGTAAGTGTTACGTTTCTGTTTGCAAAACAGGCTACAGAACATATAGAGACAAAAATAAATTGGAGGGAAAATAAATGTGATTACGTAGGAATAGTTTTTATTATTTGAGCTATAATTTATATTATTATAATTTATGTCTACGAAATTAAAAGTTGAAATAAATATTACTCAATGTATACCAGTTTTGCATATAGATACATTCAATGCAGTGGCATTTAGTAATCCAGCACTAGGGTAAGATATCTCAAATGATTTTAACGACGTTTTCACAATAAGAAGTTTTAAATTCTTTCCTTTACATCCATGTTTGTAATATACTACTTTGGCGTGGATAAATTATAATTCTCCCTTCACACTGTAAAAATTAGGTTTGCCAAATTTAGAGAACAGTATATCTTTCCATTCATTATATCAGCATTGAAAAACCACGACACTATATTGTTGATATGGAATCAATATAAAATATTGTGAAGAACATGGATTCGAAGTCCCAACATGGATTCAAAACACGTATTTTTGAACTGGACAAAGAACCCACAGCTATAGACCTGCTGGAACGAAATTGTGATCACTAACAGTTCAAGTGGAACTTATATTGTTCTCCGCCAGACAGATACATATTAACAATCAGTTCGTTCTCTGTATTTTTATATAAGCTGTCTGTCCTCCCCATTCTCTACTTTTCATACATGCTATTCTTATGTCCTCACCTTTCTCTACATTTCATACAGGCTATCATGTCCTCTCCATTCTCCTCTTTCTTTACAGACTGCATAACCATTTTGAGTGGTGTAACGTTTTTATTGCAATAATAATAATAATAATCATAATAATAATAATAATAAACCAAAAAAAAAGTCATTGGCTTACCAATCCTATTGTTTGTTAAATCTTAAGAAATAATTGCTATCCATTGCTACACTAGTCCATTATTAAAAGGTATGACTCCTACAATTAAACATAAATTGTGATGATATTTTAGCTTATTTAGAAACGTACATAAGGTCGTCTACTCTTTGTTTTACGTTAACCACAGATCATTTAAAACCAATCTGCGTGGTATAATCTCAATCTTATATTCAAAAGGTTTTGAGAGCTTACTCTTAGTAGTTTTACATAATTCTCAGAGATTAGTAGTGTTGCATAACTTTAAGATATCAGACATAAAAAAGGGGCACTGAATGGCACTCTACCCTTCCAATAAGACTGCATTTACTAATTAATTTTTTAAAAAACATTATATTATAGAATATATTAGATATATTATAACTACGATTTTACTGTATTTCTGTGCCATATTTAATGTTACTTACACTAGCGTGACCAAATTTTAACTGCGCTAGTATTTTGTTTGTAATAAATCTGTAATTTGAAAAGTATGGGATTTGTCTTAGATGTGTTTTGAATGTTAAAAAGCAAAGAAAATCACTATGCTCGGTTAGTCTTAAAAACTTTTTGAAATTTTAATGTTTTGTTTGAAATATTTCATTCATTTCCTCAAAATATTGCATTTATACAATGTTACGTGGGATAGAGATCGCCAAAGGTTCGGGCTCGGATCGGCTTAAAATAAATAAAGACGCCAAAAATAGATCAACATTGAAACAGAAAAATTTGAATGAGCAGAACAATTTGAAATTAAATATGAAACTAAATTCTCAATCAATAGATGAAAATCTCCCAATTCCGTACAGATTTTTCAAATTTAGGTTTTTTTTATTTATTACTATGTTATATATAATATGTGTTTAATTCCTTAAATGGCAATTTTCTATCATGCTATGAGATAGCAGTACGTTAGCTTAGACAGGCTTCAATGTATTATAAGAAATTTCAGACCGAACCGCGAAGGGCCGGGTTTTGAGTGTCTTTGGACCGGGTCGGGCTCGGGTGAATTATTTCGATAAATTCTCGGGCTCAAACCTTACTATTTTCGAACTGGGTCAGGTAAACATTTTAACATCAGGCTTGTCCAGACCTCTAACGTGCAGTAACGCGAGAACGATTTTGCAAAAGGCGTAGGAAAATCGGAGCAAGTTGATACACGGGTAAGTTGAGACATCGTTGAGCAATAACTCGTAATCGTAATTTTGGTTCTATGGAAAAAATGTCTTCTATTTATACAGTCCGTATATATGTAATATAACTTTAACTATGTAACAGTTATCCAAGCAAGATTTTTTTTATAGCGCAAAGAAAATTCTTTTGTTGTTCTTTGATGTCTGTTGAACAAATTACACGAACATTTTGACATTCTTTCTGATTGAGGGTTTATTTGAATATTTAATAGTTATCTAATTACGTTGTGCGCATGGTGTTTATTATGTTAGTTTATTCTTTCATTACATATCATAATTAAAATATGCGCCGTCGTTTCGGAGTAATTTGATGCTAAGCTGATCTTACTCAAATTTAATCTAATTAATTATTTCCGTTTGTTCTAAAGACAAAGGATTGCAATTGACCTCATTAAGTCTCAGGAACACTTGAGGATGGATATATTGAAAATGAAGTACGAAAAGGACGAAATGTTGAAAAACCAAACAATGTGTTACATAATGATTTTTCATTATTTTTAATTATTGACATAAAAAACTTTGCTATCCATTTAATACTCTTTGCTTACTACTACTTTCCTTATATACATAATGTATAAGGAAAGTATTGTGACGGGGTCGAAAATTCGAATTCTAGTTTTTGACGGGAAAGCGCGTTTCAAGCATCCCTAATCACGAATCCACCATTTTTGAAGTGATGTCTGTTTGTGTGTGTGTGAGTGTGGAGATGATGGCTGACGAACGAATGGACCGATTCGAACGAAATTGGGTACAAAAATCACAATCCGTAAACACTGGAAGCCTATTGTTTTTATACGCAATCGAATGTTCAGAACCCTCAAAATTTTCGAGTGAAATTTTGAAAAAATCGTCAAAAAATCAAAACTTCTAATAAAGTTACGCAAATAGACATTTCTTATGTAATTTTTCATTAGAAACGATTGACATAAATTCTAGAACGCTAACATGAACCGTTCTCGAGATATTGTACATTTTTCAAAAAAATTATCAAAAAGTCATAAAATAAAAAAAATTCCTATTGAGAAACATGTTCACTTTCATATGTAATACCATGCGATAAATTGGGTGACATCATTCTCGTGGATTTAGCTTGCTCCATTCATGAAAAAAGTTACTTTGAGTAATACTTTTGTATTTGAACGCCAATAGTCATTTATCTGCTGTAAGAATAACTTATTTCTCCGTCCATAACGCTTGGCGAGATTTTGGCGACGAATTTGGCGGAATGTCGCCAACTTGGCGACTTTTTGAAATGTTGTCAAATTAACGAAAATCTCGCCAAATGGATTAAAATGACGACTAATTGTCGAAAATAAAATATCTTGGAAAGAATATAAGTATCTACTATAAGAAAAACCTATTCTTTTTACTGTAAAAGTAGTAAATTCATTGCATTATATAAGGAAAATCATGTGTTGCCCATATCAGACTTTTTTTACTGTAAAAGTAGTAAATTCATTGCATTATATAAGGAAAGTCATGTGCTACCCACATCAGGTTTTTGTGTTATTACAAATAACGTTTTCCTCATCAGTATAACAAGCTCCAAGGAGAGGGGCATATCATATGTTTCCATTTAGCTAACTTGGCGACTTTTTGAAATGTTGTCAAATTAACGAAAATCTCGCCAAATGGATTAAAATGACGCTAAATCATTGAAAATGACGACTAATTGTCGAAAATTCAATATCTTGGAAAGAATATAAGTATCTACTATAAGAAAAACCTATTCTTTTTACTGTAAAAGTAGTAAATTCATTGCATTATATAAGGAAAGTCATGTGTTGCCCATATCAGATTTTTTTTTACTGTAAAAGTAGTAAATTCATTGCATTATATAAGGAAAGTCATGTGCTACCCACATCAGGTTTTTTTGTTATTACAAATAACGTTTTCCTCATCAGTATAACAAGCTCCAAGGAGAGGGGCATATGATATGTTTCCATTTAGCTAACTTGGCGACTTTTTTAAATGTTGTCAAATTAACGAAAATCTCGCCAAATGGATTAAAATGACGCTAAATCATTGAAAATGACGACTAATTGTCGAAAATTCAATATCTTGGAAAGAATATAAGTATCTACTATAAGAAAAACCTATTCTTTTTACTGTAAAAGTAGTAAATTCATTGCATTATATAAGGAAAGTCATGTGTTGCCCATATCAGATTTTTTTTTACTGTAAAAGTAGTAAATTCATTGCATTATATAAGGAAAGTCATGTGCTACCCACATCAGGTTTTTTTGTTATTACAAATAACGTTTTCCTCATCAGTATAACAAGCTCCAAGGAGAGGGGCATATCATATGTTTCCATTTAGCTAACTAAACATTCAGATATGGATTTCAGATGTTAATATCAATACACTTTAATTTAAGCAATAAACAGAGAAAGAAACTAAATAAATTTGAATGCTTTTGAATTTTTAAAGAAATAATTGCAAAAAATACAATTATATATATATATATATATATATATATATATATATATATATACATATATATATATATATATATATATATATATTGCTTACCCCCGCTCAAATCTACTGCAAATGATAAATTAATTTTGTCATGATTTAAAAGTCGTATTATTTTAGTTTTAATAATAAATAATTATATGTTTAATTGCTTGATAATTTTAAATAGTTATTTCACTTATTATGCAGTTTGTTAACACTTTACAACTTGGTTAAAAAGTGTTTATGATTTGGTTCATTTATTCTGTCTGTCTGTCCGCACGATGAAATTTTAGTATGTTGTTGAGAGTATTAGTGTTTTAGTATGAGTTGTTTTACTATGTCTGTGTGTATAGAAATATAAATGAATAATATCACCCAATTAATTTTGAATTGAACCCCTGTTGAAAAAGTGAAATACATTGAACCCTATGGGACCTAATTTTTCAAACATTTTTTAAGTAAAGTTAAAATTCACAAATTGCTTCGAAAATTTTAGAAAATATTTAAATTATCCCATAAAATATATAAAAAAAATTCAGCAAAATATGGTTGGTATTTGTTTAAATAAAAATTGAAATAATTATTATACCCATCTTATATGAAGACATTAGGTGACCCACTTCAAAATAAAACATGACATCTATATTTTTCCAAGTGTAAAAATTGTGATTTTAAAGTTCTTGTAAATTTATATGCATGTTGCACCCGCCCTAAAACCGTTTTATTTTTGCATATTTTCTGTGCATCTATATTCTGTGCCAACGCAATTAGAATAGTTTTGAGTTTAAATGATCCTCAAACTTTGATTATTTCTACAACGAAGCCTAATTTTAATGGATGCAGAATGTTAACAAGGGATTGTAATATGATTGGTAGAAGAATTGCTGAATTTTTTCAGGCAAAATTATTTATCTCTGGTTTCTGGAACAAAAGTGATACGAATGAAATATGCATTGCTTTATAGAGAATCAGACGATTTATATTTCGATGGCGTCATTTGAATAACGTTCATGTTTTTCGATGAAGTTTTAAGTTTTCAAATATAATAAATTATTGTAATAACTGCGATAATTAAAAATATATTAGCGCTGAATGTATCGCATTTTAGAGATGTTTAAATAAAATTGCATTTTAGGAAAGCTTTTCATAATCAATGCTTTATGCATGATTAATCCTTCTTATTTAATCTGCTTAGATTCATCTTGCTTCTTATTACACTACGAATACAGTGTTTCTAAATATATAAAATACAAAAAGAAAAATTTGAAAATATTTTGAGTTAGGCGCTCAACGTCAAAGAAACAGTTTACAGAATATGAGGCTATAACTTAAATTATTTCCGATATAAATTTCATATCCCTGTGTATATATCAGAAGAACAACGGAAATTAAAATAAGTGTTTCATGTGTCTTCTGTGATCGCCAAGAATTTGAAAACGATTTAACCATTTGATATACTTTTTTCAAGATATTTATCAGATTTTGTAACGGGCCAAAAATTACATATACACAAATAATTATCACATCACTAAACTAATATAAAAATTAATATGTCCTAAATGTGAAGTTATAAATGTTATAAAATATTTTTCTTAGTATATTTGAATGAACAAATATGTTATTTTAAATTGATAATTCTCATAATTTTTCGCAAAATTATCTAATTATTGCAGATTGCCCCAGCTCGACTCGTGGTGACGAATGTCGAAATTAAATTACAACGCAAAACACTGACTTTTTCTCGTAACATTTTGCACTCTGTACTTTGACTGTCTTAACATCCTATTATGTATCACTGGAGACGTTGTTTGGTAATTAGTTTGTTAGTTCTTTTGTAATAAAACAACCAATAAATTTAGATGTTTGTTTAGGAAATGAGCTGGGAATTAAAGTAGCACAAATAATTCTAATAATATGCTTTACCTACTTTAAAACGTATTTACTGATATTTTACACAACTTTATCCTACAGCCGTCAGCATTTCAATATTCTTTTACATAGTTGGTAATTATTTTAGAAATAATAAGACGTAAAGAACTTGAATGCTGAGAATTATAAAAAATAATTCACTAGAAAGTCAAATAAATTTACTTTAGATGGTATAATTTTCAATTTTAAGAATAAATTGTAGATTCAAATAAATGTTTTTGAAAATATCAAAACTTCTACAGAAAAGCATGTTTTGATTGTTATTGGAGATACATGCTTTTAGCAAATGTGATGCAATTAGTTTTATGTGAACAGATTTTTATTCACATCACACGTGGTATTCCTTGAGTAGAATAAAAATTAATAGTTATTACGAACCGAACAAAGAGGCATTAACATATGTTCTTCTGTCCTTTCGAAGTAAAAAAAAAATATATAACATTTAAACGTCCCGTGCTCCGTTTATAAGTAATCGTAGTAATTAAAGAGTTCTAAATAATGGTATTGAGTGACTTAACAGATTTATCTGCTAAATGTATTTTGTAATCACAACTTTTATTACATATATTATTTCACGTTCTCCGCCTTCTCCTTTACAGTTTGTTACTAAATAATGCTCAAATTACTCGCTTATTTGCAGCACTTTACTCGCTGTGCATTATAATTGAAGATATTATTAAATTGTTCGTAATATTCATCCGTATCGTAATAAATTTTAATAAGTAGATTAAATAAAATTATTACGTAAGCAGATGAAAATAATTGAATGAAGTATTGCAAAATAAAGTTATGAAACACAAATTATATTTCTGAATCTTATTAAATAAACTAGTCTCATGCTCAACGTATATTAATGAATAAAAAAAAGAGTTTATTTTAGTTCTCAAAATATATCTAACTCTAATAATAATAATAATCAAATAATTACGCAAAAATAACACATCCTTAATACACAATACGCATTCAGTTCCATTATATTAAATATGCCTTTTATTTAATTAAACCAAAAAATGTCGCCCAATTTACATATGCCTTCCTCCGCATTATACCCAACTCGATTCCCAATCAACCCCTCTCTTCATTTTCCTTCCATTTACGACCTACTTTGTGTACCCAAAACGGGCTAATTTATCGAAGCGCGATCGCCCCTTGAGGCGCTTTTACTTATTCGGCGACAACACAAAAGCACACCCTTCCGTCTTTTAACACAAACCGAATAATCAAAGCGATCATCGAAGCAACTACTTGTGAACGAACAATTAACCTTTCAAATTTCTCCGCATCTCCTCATCTCCATCTTCCTTCCCTGCCTCTGACAATCATCTTCTCATCTTGGGCCTCCCTCTTCGCCCCGGGGTGTTGCTGGGAGAGGAAAGGAGTAAGGAGGGGGGAGGAAAATCGGCCGGTAACGCTTGTTTGGATTCTCATTTTCTACTTGACTGCCCCGAAGACGCACAGCTGCGTCAAGCAGTGAAGCCCAAGTGACGCAGTGAAGCTATCAGACTTGGTTGCGGCAACACCTGGTTTTCTGGAGTTAGAGATGTTTATTGGCGCAATAACAGACGGTTCGATGACCAGTCCAACTGACCGCGTGCGTCTAGGAAAGACCGTGGAAATTACACGGTCGGTTCGTTTGTTCAGTTCTGGAATTACATGCTTCGAATGAATTACTCCGTTTATTTGACGTGGTTTAATTTTGAGTGAGGGCCTTGTTGTGAATATTTTCGGAATGGAGATGATACTATATTCTTAAACGAACTGGCATTTGTATTTCGGTTTTGGTGACATCTTTGTAAGATTTTTATGGTAAATACTTTTAATGCCAGAGTGGTGTGTCTAAACGCAGTATAGGAGGCGCCCTGTTTTGATACCCGGATTTCGTACAGGCATATGGGCTTTCGAAAAACCGGAAGTATGTCATTTCCGGTGTAGATGTCACTTCCGGAAATCCATAGTGAGCTCCCGGAATTTGATGCTTAATCCATATCAGTCATCATCTAATCTATATATATGTATATATATATAGCCAACCTGAGAAATAGATGTTTAAAAAATTTCCTTTGAACTAAAAGTCAGAAAATGACCTGATATGTAAATTCTTAGTGAAGCCCGTATTCTCCTCCAAAATTCGATGCTGAATACGAATCAGTCAACAATTGAGCTCTATCAGTAGCATGTTATAAGAAATCGATGCCTAGGGGACGAATATTCGTAAAAGCAGCAGTAAGGCGGGAAAGTTTTTGGACTCTATAACATTGTCGATTCTGCAAGTACGCAAATATTCAGATTTCTGCGTCATTGGGGATTTGTGGAATGTCCAGAACGACGAACACACATCAATACGTTAGACAGTTGTATATACAGGGTGTTCAAGTTTCAATTAATGAATTTTATTCATACATAAACATGCAAAGTTCGATTCTTTTACAAGCAAAACTTACCAAGATATATTATTTCAGAATTTTTTGTCTTAAACTTTAGGGCTTATACACACATTGAATTGCGAGCCAACGGCCCTACCGTGCTGAAAACACCGGTTCTCGTTAGATCACCGGTCAAGATGCATTGGGCGCGGTTAGTACTTGGGTGGGTGACCATCTGGGAACACCGCGTGCTGTTGGCACATTTCGAACGCGGTAGTCCGGTGGTCTGCGCGCTGGATTTGCATGCTGCCACAACTGCCGCCGTGTTCATACGGAGTACGATCACGTAAAACATGTGGGTCCGTAAGTCCTTCCGAGAGGTTGGTGATAGGGGAAGGAGGGTACGGTCCCTGTGGATGCCTCCCCCACTGGGTTCCGGTCTAAATTGGGTGGCACTTCCCGACCGTCCAAACGTTTACCTTACACCTTTCTGGTAGGTCGGACGGTCTGGGTCTCAACAACAACAACACATTCAATTGTAAGTGCTGTCAGTTTGCCAGCAAATATCCTATATCATGAGGACCTACAGGGTGTTCGGAAACTGTTTTGACGAAATAAGAAGGGTGTTAGTACCCATCAAGGCGAACAATATTTACTATAGAACCTAGGGTCGTATTCCACTCTGAGAGTCAGAAAAGGGTAACTTAGAAATGGAAGTAGTGGACCTGTGGCTTGGCCTCCACGCTCACCGGACCTCAACCCGCTGGACTTCTTCTTCTGGTGGCATATAAAGTCATTGGTGTACAAGACGCCTGTGAACTTCGTAGAAAATCTCTTCGCGAGAATCGTTGTTACAGCTGACAGGCTAAACACTACACCAGATGCCTTCCAGAGGGCGTGCCAGTCGGTCATTCTCTGGTGTGAATTGTGCAACAGCATCCTTTCCCGTCCCTTTGAGCATCTACTTTGAGTCTTTCTCTGGTGTAAATAAATGGGATTGTGCAACCTATGATTACTTTGACCTCATTTTCACGGCTGAAAGATCAACTTTAACTTTACGCTTTTCTGACACTCAGAGTGGAATGCAACCCTAGGTTCTATAGTAAATATTGTTCGTCTAGATGGGTACTATCATCCCTCTTATTTTGTCAAAATAGTTTACAAACACCCTGTATAGTCCTCCTAAATAAATTAACAGGTGTTAAAGGACTTTCTGAGACACCCTGATATAACTCCTAATAAAAATTCTAAAGAAATACCTTTAAAGGAAATGCAAAACAAATTTCCTGAAAAGTTTTATTTTAGTTTTATATGACTTCTCAACTCTAGTTTGAAATGATGGATTCGTAGACATAGGAAAGTGATTTAAGTCCTAAATTCAATGTTTAATATATTTTGGTAAATTTTGCTCGTAATAGAATCGAACTTTTTCAAATTTTGCAAATTTTTCAAATTTTATATGTTAATGTATGAATGAAATTTTATTAATTGGAACTTTGGGGACCGAGGAAAGGTATAAAAAGTTAGATTTCGTATATTATCGAAAAATACATTTTTCGATTTGAAATTGCTATACGATAAATTGTTACCTTATATGTAACATGTAACATTTTCGTAATTGGAAGTATGTATCTACGACTAACGGTTTCTCAAATAAAGGTCGTTAAATGATTTTGTCAGATGCCTGTATAGTGATTTCCTTTCAGTGGGTCGAACACCCAACACAGAAATTCAACAGGAACACTAGGATAACAAGGATGATTTTTTTTATTCAATTACTTGAAAGATGATTCTCTTAAATATAAATTTCAATAACGTTTTGAAAGGGCAGATAATGGCAAGGGTGTTCCTTGGGTTAATTTTTATACTTTCCAACATAGTAAAAAAGTGATTATGGCATTGAGCATTCTGTCTGACTGGTTGCACGATAACTGCCATAAAAATGACTTTATCAAAATGAAATTTTAGAATGTTGTTGAGACGGTCTGTGGGAAATATGGGAAAGTAAATGAATAATATTACCCAATTAGTTTTGGATTGAACACGGGTTGAAAAAGTGAAATGCATTGAACCCTATGGGATCTATTTTTCAAACATTTTTTAAGCGGTTAAAATTCACGAACTGCTTCGAAAATTTTAGAAAATATTCATATTATCCTATAAAATATATATAAAAAATTCAGCAAAATATGTTTGGTAGTTTTTTAAATAAAAATTAAAATAATAATTACACCCATATTGTATGAAGAGATCAGGTGACCCACTTCAAAATAAAGTACGGCATCCATATTTTCTTTCCATTGTAAAAATCGTGATTTTAAAAGTTCTTTTGAATTTATATTTAGTGTTGCATCCATCCTAAAAACGCTTTATTTTTGCATATTTTCTTTGCATCTATATTCTGTGCCAACGCAATTACAATATTTTTTAATTTAAATGATCATCAAACTCTGATTATTTTTACAACAAAGCCTAATTTTAATGTATGGGGAATGTAAACAAGTGATTGTAAGATGAGTTGTATAAGAATTGCTGAATTTTTTTTCACACAACATTATTTTGCTCTGGAGTCTGGAATAAAAGTGATATGAATGAAATATTATTTGATTTTACTTAGAGAGCCAGCTGATTTATATTTCTATGACGTCATTTGAGTAAATTTCATTTTTTTTATGAAGTTTTAAGTTTCCAAATATAATAAATTATTGCAGTACTGTGATAATTTAAAATATATCAGAGCTGGATGTATCGCAAAGATGTTTAAACAAAATTACATTTCAGTTGGAAAGTATTTCATAATCAATACTTTATGCATAATTGATCTTTTTTGTTACTCCATTTTATTACTAAAACATATTTCTACAAAAATGATGAATAAGTAATAATAAAATGAACGATAATAACAACATTAGAAGATATTAATAAAATGGCTATTTTGTGAGCAATTTTTTTTATTTAAAATCAAATGGCATGATTCATAGTAGTTGACATGAGCTGTTCTAGAGATATTTTGAGTGTATGATCTAAAGTTATTTAAAGTAGAAAAAAATTCACAAAATTTATTACTTTTACTATGAGAGTCAAGCGCTTTTTTACCTTATTGCATAAAATCATGAAAAAGCTCAGCTGATTATCCATCACAACATATGGTTTGTGGTTCCGTGGTAATTACGGCTGGTCAGCACGATGCAATTGATGAGATTATCAATGAGTACAGAATTCCTTAAATTATCCGTCAACTTTTGGACCACAGGTTTTAGTTATTTTTTAATTTTTTTAATGTTTTTAGGTAACTTGTGAAATGAAAACATGAAAATATTTGAGCATTTAGTTATACTTGTCATTTTTTTGTGAATTTGATAATTTCTGGTAATGTTTTTAAAATTTAAACAAAGCTGCTAACACTCTACACAAATTTGTAACACAACAATCTTAATTTACTTTGCACTCAAGGTATATATGACAATGACCTTTGAAATGAACAGGAAATATTAATTTGGGTGAAATACTTTATCATTAACAATTGTCCTTATAAGAAACAATTCGCAAAATTTGGAAGCATATCCATATTAGCGTATATTATTGCTTGTATTGTTCTTGCAATCTGAGATTTCATTTCGATTTTAGCTCAAAAATTAGCTTATTTCGAAGATCATTACCGTGTGCATTTAGTCCAACGTTGCATTACAATTTTGTGTAGAGTGTTAGCCGCTTTGGTAAAATTTCTCTACATTTGCCTGAAAATATACAATTTATAAAAAAAATTGTCATATGTATAACGAAATTTTCAGACATTTTCATGTTTTTATTTCAGAATTTACCTAAAAGAGCAAAATTATTAAATATAAAAATTATATTTCTTAAAAGAATTTGGTTCTGACGTAGGCAAATAACTTAAAGAGAGAATAATAGATGTTTTCTACCGAAAACATTTTTAAATCCTTATTATAAGAAGTTATGAAATACAGAATCAAAATTCGCTCCCTAGTGTTAAGTGCTCTAAGTCAACAGTCAGAGAAAAAGTTTGTTCTCTCGCAGTCTATATCATAAAAAAATATTAAATGAGTTTTTGTATGCGATTTTAAAGTATTATATGTAAATGCTATGCAATAATCTTTGAATGCTACTTAAATAAATATTATAATTTAAGAAAATAAATATTATAGTCAATGATCAATAATTTACTGTGTGATAATAGTTTATGTTGCTAAGGGATCTATTTGACTGAAATCGTCTAAAATCGTTGTAAATCGGGTAGTAACTATAAAACTAATTCGAAAATTAAACAATCTGATGTGGGCAGCACATGACTTTCTCTGCAGACTTATATCCACATTATCTTTATTTTGATTAAATTTAATTCATTTTTAATTCAATTTCCGTTCTCATTTGATAACTGGACTTATTTTCAAAGGTGACGTAGAGAAAATACGAAAAAATTAAGATATCGCGAGAACGGCTAGTCCTAGTGTAATGGGGTTGGTCTTATTCTTTTCTTCGTTAAAAATTACGTATTAAACAAGCATTTAATGGATATATTTGAAAATACGTAGTTTTTAATTTTAAATTTTGGCGGTTTTTGCGGGCCATTTTGCAAAAAAACGGCAGATTATTTCTTCTGAATCGTACCAAAATCTAATCAGCATCAGGGTGACCCACAAGCGCGACTTATCTACCGAATTTTGTGAAATTCGGTCCATTAGTTTTTCAGCTAGAGTGGATACAAGCTTTTACGGGTCTTTCACAAAAAAAGGCAGTTTTTTTTATCCCGAGTCGTACCCAAAACTAATCAGCACCAGATTCTCCCACAAGTGAGTAAATTTAATGAAACCTACCTACTAAACCTTTAACCTACTAAATTTAATGAAATTCGGTCAATTAGTTTTTTAGTTAGAGTGGATACAAAATCTGCACAGACAGACACACACACACAGACGTCACGCTAAAAATAGTTTTTTCGTATTTTACAGGTCTCGAAACGCGTAGATCCGTCAAAAACACGAGTTGCGATTTTCGGCATGATTCCAATACTTTCCCTATACATTACCATGTATTGCAGGGAAAGTAAAAAATAACACCGAGGTTCACCTATTCGAGTTCTGAAGTACCTGTGTACCAAATGTCAGCCGTGATAACGAAACAAACATACATACAGACAAATTTTCAATTTTATTTATATAGATATAATATGCCTGTTGCCATTCGGCAAACGTTAACAATGAATTTCTCCTCTTCCGTTATTAGTTTTTCCCTTTTTTTGCTACATTCCCAATACTTTTGCATCTGGTTTGAAAAGAATTTCAATAGTATTTTTTAGAAAATAATTTAACGCAATATTTCAAGTTTTTTCAATAATTAAGCACAATCAGTTTCCATTAATCATAATAGATGAAAGTCTTCTGTCTCCAACACAGTTCAAATGGCGAGCAAAAAGTGTCAGAGAAAAAAAATCGCATAAAAATGAGTTTCATCCGCAAATGATGACAGAAATTCTTTTTTTTTCTATCACTTTCTAGTGAAAGATAATTATTAGATAGTGTTATTTAAGCTCCGTAGTTTTGTCTCTAGTTCAGAACTTTAATCAAGGTATGGTTGCCTTAAAACTGTTGGCGTCATTTGGCGAAAAATATTTCTGCGTATTGCTTATAACTATGATTGCGTAGAATTATGCGTCTAGTTGTAATAAATGAAACTGATGATTGTGAAAATACAAACCTGTACTTCTTTGAAGAATGTTTGCTTCTTTCGAGGAATAGAAAGTTGTAAGCGTTTGGTATCAGGAATACTTCTTACTATGTAAAAAAGTTTACATTTAGAAAACGAATGAAAAATAAATGTATGCTAATATAAACTGAAAGCTATACTCTAAACCATATAAGTCCAAAATACCGAGTTTTCAGGAGAGCAGTAAATATCAGTAGAAACTTCTTCTTTCAAACTTATTTGCAGTTATTAATGTTACTAGAAATAAATTACCCATTGCTTGTAGGCCACAAAAATGTTTTTGCTTATATTAATTCCAGAAATAGTTGAAAACTGGGATTGCTTTACACGGTTATTGCACAACAAAATAAAATAATAATTGTGTATTAGAGCAAAATGTAGCTTTATTGAAGTATAAGGTACAGTAGTTTGAAAACAATCATTAAACCACTCTTCTGGTTCGTAATTGATTATGGTATAACAGCTTAAATTTTGCTTTATTATAGAGAACAGGTTACTCGTCATCAGTTTTTGATGTTTAACAGTCATTGTTTTGCGTTTCTGGCCCAAGTTGATTGTTGAACCAAATATCTCTTGAAGGATGTGGCAAGTTTCATCACAATTTTCTGTTTTTAACTTTAGTGGTGAGTCGCCAGTCGTACCAATTCTTTGTTAGCACTGTTATTATTGTTATTACACCAGGTTTGAGAAGTTTTCTGTATATGTCTCAGTGTAGACCAAACGGATATATATATCTTATTCACCTATCGAGTAGATCAACTCACTGATTTTTACAAACATTTAGGACTTTATCTGCACTTGCTGCAAGAAAATTTGCTTCTCTCTTAAAAACAGCATTTCTTAAAGTTACAAGGAAAAATGTAAAAATATAGCGTTAGGTATAGTTTAGCACAAGTTGCCAAAAGTTGTCAATCAAATGGATTAATTTTAAAGATTTAAAATAAAATAAAAATATATATTGGCTATTCCATGCAGATAATCGCATAATACGCTCAAAATAGTATATTGATACTGTTATCTGCAATGAGAGAGTAATCCACTCTATAAACTATTAACAATAGTGTTAAGATAGCTTCATTATGATATTAAAGAATTTGCCCAAAACTTCGTAATACCGATTATTCGATAAAGCGGTTCATTATAAATAAGATCGAGTGCATTACATATTGTAGAGAAATTAAAAGTCCCTAAAAGGGCGATTATCAGCCAAATGTTTCACATCCTACCAAAACCACACTGTCTGAATCGTGTGATAATGTGAACTAATGAGAAGACAGATCAGTTACGGTTAAAATGAAAAGGCAATCAGCGAGGTACCCTTTTGTTTTTACCCCTAATTTATCTGCCAAAAAACAAAAGGAGTTTTTAAAAGAGTGTAATGACACACAAAAGGGGGCGCCATATTTCTCTTTCCATATGTAGGATACGCCCTCTGGCGGAGAGTTGAAAATGAATGATAGAATTCCTTTATACATTTTTTAATGTTAATCATTCTAATGAATAAAAAATATCAACAGTATGGATTTTTTTTGTAGTATTTTACTTAAATGCACGTTTTAATTGTGAAATTGAAAGAAAAAAAAATGTTTTTAATCGTAATCTTGGGAATGCTTAAATAATGGCTCAGATATTTGTAGTTCTTTTGAATTACATTGCGTTCATATTTATAAATATTTTCTTATGTTACTATTGTAAAAATACTTTCATAAATAGAGCTTCAGGGACAAAACTATTATTGAAATAAAGGCTTTCAATTCAATTTTTAAATTTAATAATAAATTGCAGAAAGAAATATTTGATATTGTGATTCAATAATAATGAAATCAAATTTAAATAAAGAAAATTGCAATTCAAAGTCTGTATATTTTATTGCTAATCAGCTAAGTGTCTGTAGTAGCATTAGTCTGGAGTAGAATATGAAGTCTAAAGTAGTCTGGAGTAGCATATATAATTCCACTGAAACTTATATTTAAAACGGAATATTTTCTTCAGACATATAAAATGTTCTAAATTATTACTTTCCTTATATACATAATGTATAAGGAAAGTATTGTGACGGGATCGAAAATTCGAATTCGAGTTTTCGACGGGAGAGCACGTTTCAAATTATCCCTGATCACGAATCAAACATTTTTGAAGTGATGTCTCTGTGTGTGTATGTGTGTGTGTGTGTGTGTGTGTGTGTGTGTGTGTGTGTGTGTGTGTGAAAGTATGTGTGTGTGTGTGTGTGTCAGTGAGTCTGTGGAGACGATAACTGACGAACGAATGGACCGATTCGAACCAAATTTGGTACAAAAATCACAATCCGTAAACACTGGAAGCCTATTGTTTTTATACGTAATCGAATGTTCTGAACCCCCCTAAATTTTCGAATGAAATTTTGAAAAAATCGTCAAAAAATCAAAACCTCTAAT